>JAMQGT020007575.1:0-29044 GCA_024447675.2 Pterophyllum scalare | reverse complement strand
AGCCACCACCACACACACACACACACACAGCCACCACCAGGTAGACACACACACACACAGGCAAACAACCAGAGAGGATGCATCATAGGGTGTTGATGAATGTTCCCTTCATATCAAATACCATCCAATGACCTTATCATTATAATATCATGAAATATAGCCACCAGGTATTAATTTTAAAGTTATACATACATTACATTAAATTGTATGCTGAATATGAACGAATCACATTTGCATGATGGTTTGACTTGATAAAAGAAGTATTTGTGTGCTTTTCCTTTAATATCTTCATAGTGACTTTGAATGCTTTTGATGACGTTTATTGATGTGCACTTTTTCTTTTGTTATTACAAATGTGTCGAATTATTTTTGTTCCAAAGGAGTATCCAGCTTTGACTTTAATCTGCACAGCCTTTTGGCTTCAGAAGAATTTGGTGGAAATGTCAATTTTAGAAGGAAAGCAGATGGAGGGAGGGACAGCAGAGGAAGCAGGATGATTGGATGTTGAAGCAGGAGAGGAAGGAGGAGGAGAAGAAAAGAAGGAGAGGAGGGGATTGGCAGAAATTGTTACTGAGGAAAAGAGAAGAGAAAATTAAATTATGGAGGAAAAGAAAGAAAAGAGACACAAAGTACTAAGTAGTATAATAATGTAATAGTAAGAGTGGACAGACTAAATTAAAGGACAGTAAAGGGGAGGAAAGGGAAAGATGATTAAAGGAATAGACAAGAATACTAAAGAAGGAACACCAAAGACATGGGACGAAGTGAGTAACAAATGTGCAAGAGAACCAAAGGGACCAAAGGCAAAGAACTGAGGACAGAATGAATGGAGGAGTGTAACAAAGCACACACTCGACAAGCCCTCATTGAGGAAGAGATGTAGGCGGAGGGGAAGACTGGAGACAAGATGGGACAGAGAAAAAGGAGGAGGAAGGTGGGGGAAACAGATTTCAGTTCCTGCATGTTCAGCAGAATCCAGTCAGCAGGTCAGGGCTCCGAGCCTTCCCACAGCCGCCATCCACAGCAGCCGCTCTTCCTGATTAGAGGCACTGCTCTGCTCCTTCTGTTATGGGACGTTCAGCACATATTCCACAGGACTCACCTCCTCACACCACAGCTTTATGCAGATTAATGTTAGGCCAAGGGATATTTGTCTGCTAACAGGTTCTGGGCTCTCCTTCCTCCCTTGGTACCGTGCAGAAGGGCTGATATTTCAATCCGCCTCCGCAGATTTATGTTCAGTTTCATGGAGGACGGCCTTGGAATATGATTGCATAGAGAGGTGACACTTTAATGTGACGACACAGGTTGGAGCATATTGCGGTTATTTTACTTTTTTATTGAGGGCAAAAAAAATTGCAGCTATGTAGATTTATGCTTATCCAAGTGGCCTGTCTTCTGGAGAACGCCTTTATAATGTGATTGCACAGTGCTGCAGAGAGCTAACACTGCAAAATGATTACTGCAGGCTGGGGCACGCAGGGTCGTTTTAGCGAATGTAAAGCTGAATATCCCCTACACACAGTAATTCCCATTCAAACGGCCTATTTTAAAGAGTCTAATATTGCTGTGCGGTGATTTAGTAAGGAAACTATAACTGCATGGCTTCCTTTGCCCACATGAATGACTGAAGATTGTTTTCGTGGTTATAAAAAGTTTACTTTAGAAGGACAAATGGCACACAGATTGTGGACTTAAATGTCAGTCATAGATTTTTTTTTTCTATGCTTGAGAAATCCACCTCAACCCCTCCACTACAGATTTTCACAACAAAGCCCACGGGCACCTGCACTTTGTGCCGCGCAGGATGAACACCTTTGAAGCGACGAGCATCTTAAAAAGTAGATTATTAATATTTCCATGTCCCGGTGGGAAACAGAGAAGGACGTCAAACATCTCCTTCTGTGTTCGAGCCGCTCATTTAATCTTCATCTAATTTACTGCCGGCTCAGAGTTCAGTGCACTTGGATCATTTGGGTAAAAGTCATTTTAGACTTTGCATGAATTTAGAGGAACTTATTCACACTGCCAGAATAAAAGTCTCAAAGTATTTCACAATCAAAGCACCATTTACTGATTGAGAATGCAGCTGTTTCCTGAGAAAAGACTGAAATGTTCTTTCTTGATTAAATATTAAAACATGAGGAATTCTGGGATGGATGAGAAAAAAGTATGTTTCTATACACTTTTAATACTTATGTGGGCTCTCATTGGAGATATTTAAGGACACATAAAATATAACCCCCACACTTTATATATGTTTCCCATTTAAGGACAAACAAACAGGAGGTTTTTAAATATTGAAACCAAATGCTGAAAAAAAAAATTAATTGTGATAAAATAATAAATACTGGAAGAGTACAAATTGTTTATTGAAGCTAAAATTAATTTATGATTAGCTCAGTTTTTATATCTTAGATGGAAAAAGTTGAAATTTTAATGATTAAATATTTTATTTTAATGTTAAAAGTATAATCTCTTTATTCTGTGCAGAAGAAAACACATTAGTAAAAGTCTACCCTGAATATTAAGGAAAACAGGGTGAGGAAGGAGGGTGTGCGTGTGTGTGTGCGTGCGTGTGTGCGGTGTGTCTGATATTCCCCTCAAGATGATGAAAAGCATCAAGCTATCAACACACCATTAAATCATACACTGACGTATTGAGGATATGACCATCTCTTCCTCTCTCCTACACACACACACACACACACACACACACACACACTCTGCAGACAGTCCACATGCATGAGCTCACAGTCAGGAAAACAAAGATCACACACAGAAACAGAAACACATGCAGTGCAAATACAAACAGCACACTGCTCACAGTTTCATTTTTCTCTCCCTTTTTAATCTCTTTCACACACACATTCTCACTTTGCAGCATCACTACCTCTGACTAATCCATCGATATAAAGCCAGAGTCGCCTCGCTCCCCACCGCGCCGCCACCGCAGACCTGCTATTGATTTCTGTCTCCCTGCGGGCCGGCAGCTGCCAGCCTGTCATGTCCACCTGTCAGTCAAAACCTGGCAGAGAAAGCCCTGAAAGGTCCAGCAGCTAATCTCACTGCAGACTTCCATTCACTATCTGCTTATAATTAGAGAAGATTATGTATTTATTGGTAAAGAAAGTAACAGCACATTTGGTGTCAGTCCCGCCTGAAATCAGAGTGAAGTTAGGTGCTTGCAGAAACTTGCAGTCAGAGCTTGCAGTCGCCTCTTTGATATGCCACGCTTGCAGACTGAGGCAGCAGGAGGTGTTGCAGAGCTATCCTTGAACGAAGGGTGAATTCAGCCCTACCACCAGACGACAGTACAGCATAAATGGGATAAAGAGTATAATATCATTTTGTTTTCCTGAGAGACAATATGGCACATAATATATTTTCGAGTCATTTCTGGGTGTTTCATAAAGCTCAGGCTTAATTAAAAAAGACTTACTTTCTGCAGTGATTGATAAAGTTTCTGCATATTTCTGTATACAGCCTTCTTAGGTTCCCTGCAAACTGACACTTCAGCTCATTCGTCCTCCTTCCTGTGTTGACTGCGGGACGTCGCTGATTCGGTGATTCAGGCAGTAAATTTTCAGAGAATAGACTGCAGCACTGTGACTGAAATCAGGACCAGCCTCTGAACATTAGCAGAAAGATGGAGCATCCACTGTTCCACCTGCAAATGAAAAACTATCAAACTCAGCAGCTGTTTCTCATCTTGTGAAAGGCCAACCTCCTACATCATTTACAACTGGCATTTCAAAATGCAACTTCATTCCTCAGGAAGAGCCTATGTTCACTTATAATGTAGAAAAGTATTTCAGACAGTATACCTATGAAAATGGACTCATTTTAACCCAGTGATGTACATTAATGTTTCATTCAATTCTCCTTCACGTAGCATTAAGGTCAGGTCAAGTATGACCCTGAGTGATGGCATCCCAAACGGCTTCATATGCTGCATTTATTATCTGATTCCAGCTCCTTATTTCTCTTGTGCATTCACTTTATTAAATGCTGCATATCCACAAATACCCAGTGACATCGCCCTCTAATGGCCACTGAAATAATGACATTAGCTGAGGAGGAAGTCGGGTTAAATTTCTAAAGCGTCCAAAAGTCCCTTTAGTGAGGAGGCTGGGGTGGGTGGATGGGTTATTGAAGTGTTTACAATGGGAGCACCACAATGCTATAAATGAGTGTCTGCACTGAGCAGTTTTTTCCCAGGCTGCCAAAATTTCAAGTGAATCGTTACTTTTTACTCGGTCATCCAGTCGCAGTGGAGGAAGCAGTGGGACAATCATGGGACCAACCAGCCATCACGTTCTACAGCTACACCTGCTACACAGCAGTGGTGGAGAAGCTGAGTGCCGTTACCAGATGTCATCCCCAAAATATGTGTTGATGTAACACACATCTAAATGCTGTGCCTCCAAAATGTTCATGGCTGACAAAAACACTTTGGTATCCTTGGTCAGACCCGTTTACCCTTTTAGGGTAATTATTCAGAGCACAAACTTAAAAGCCTCTTTGATCTGTGAAATGGACGCTTTCATAGTGGCGTCATCAGTGTCGGTCGCCTTCACAACATGAGGTTAACTTATTGTGGTTCGTAAATCCAACCAAAGAGATACTAAAAGGCACGAGTGAAAAGTCGACACGCAGCAGCCCCGATGGCTCTGAAGGTCCTGAGATTTATGCCACCAGCTCCCCTCTCACCACAGCATGAGGTCATTCTTTTATATAACCTCATCCAGCAAGAAGCTCGCCACGAAATCAAAACACCAACAGCCAGATTTACTAACTGGGGCAAATTTGCAAAAATGCACAGATGGGTATTTGAAATACTAACAATGCAGTAATTTACATACAAAGATGTAAACAGTTCATTCAGTAATAACCAGCATTCTGCAAAGAGCAGCGCAAAGTAGCGGTTCAAAAATTAGCCGACCTGAGGAGAAATGTACTAACCAAAGTAATGCAGCGTGAGCACAGGGGTTAGGGTAAACCAGGGCCAACGAAGGAGAATCAATATGTTTCTGATATAAGGGTCAATTCTTAGAAAGAGAAAACTGGGCCTCAGGCAGAGGGCGTGATGTGTCGAGAGTAGAGCTGCATTAATAAAACGTTTCCACCATATAACCTGAAATCTGTGGAACAGCTGAGCTGCACGATGTGCAGACGAGCACAAGACATTCATGGTGAGGTCCTGATGAAGATTCTGTACATTCCTGTGTCCCATCAGCAGCAGATTTCACAGATATTTAGATGTGGGATGTAATAGTTCTGATAGAGAAACAGAAACTCTTTGAAAGCCGTGCACACTGTTGAGGAAAGACACACACATTTTTTCACTGTGTCCACATCTGTGTGTAGAAATGTGACTGACGGCCCGAAGAAGGTAAAATGGCCGCCTGTAAAATAGGAGGCATCCCTGTATGTTTCCGTTGTCGGGATTCTCCTCCTTCCTCCGATGCGCCACGTTAAGTTCTGCTCTGTTACATCAAGAATATCATTTTTAATGAGGAGCACAAATAGATGACAAACAGTCTCAGGGAGTGCAGCGTAGCGTAACAGGACAGACCACTGCGCTCAGAGCTTTGAGCCATCCACCGGCACAGGTGACACGGGTCCTATAACCTCTCCATCTGTTATTCCAAACACATGGACACCTCTACTCCAGCTATAGCAACCACATCAGGCACAAAATAGGCTTAAACCTCAGTAAGTCATGTTTGCAGGATTTGTTTCAATACTTTCCTCACAAATCTTTGCACCCTGAAACACGAACTCCCACAAATACATGTGAGTTTGTTTTTCAGTCACAAAGCTACTTCAGTCATTACCAACAGCAGCTTTTTAATGGCAAAAGATGCTTAAATGTGGCCACTAAAGGTGTAAAAACCAATAATGGCTTCATAAACAGAAGCACACGTTAATATGAGAATCTGACGTGACAGCTCCTTTTATTTTTGGGCTTAAACTGAAACGACCCGAGCTTTGTTTGTTCGTGCTGTGGTGCCTACAGGAACCTGTGTGTGTGTGTGTGTGTGTGTGTGTGTGTGTGTTCAGATAGTACGTATAAACAGTTGGAATTTGGGAGAGGGGAATGCTCACATACAAGCACATGCTGCTGGCAAGAAAACACACAAACTGTCACACACACATTCTCACTGTAAACATACAGCACACACAAACAAACACACACACACACAGGGAGAGAAAGTGGAAATGCTCACAGTCACGAATGCCAATTTTTAGTAAATACGCATTGACAAACACACATTCATTGTTTCTCTCACTCACTCACGTACACACACACACACACACACACACACCAGAGCCTCAGGTGTTTCCTGACCAGGCTGCTATGCATCCATCCAGCCATCTCTCCATCCTCTGCTCCCTGCCTGCCTCCCACTTTGAATACATCTCATCTCATAATGAAACTTGAACGCCCTGTGGCTGAAAGAGGAAATACGAATGAGAGGAAGAGGCAAAGTGACGAGAGAGTATCAGAAAAAGAAGAAATAGAATTATGAAAAGAATGAAGGGGCGAAGGAGAAAATGGAGGTGGAAGAAGAATAAAACACGCCATAATGGCATTTCTCCTCCCTCACTGGGGAGGAAAATGAACTGTTCCCTAAAGTTCAGTCCATGGAAGAGGTGATGATGGATGACTGAATATGATGGCGGGAGAAACCGCCATTCCTCATCTCGCCACCCCAATTAAAATGTGACAGGAAGTGGGTTTTTTTCCCCTGTTGCTGATCAACCACACGATTTATTCCCTCACCTAAAGGAAAATGTGTTCCATGGGAGAACTACGGATACACTTTGCATGGAGGACAATAATGAGAGCTGTTTGTGTAAATGAGGAGCGATGCAGCACATGCGAGCAAACAGCATCTGCATGGGAATAAAGGTGGAAATAAACAAGAGCGGTGCAGACTGGTTTGGATACCGCTTTAAATAAAATAGACATAATGAAGAAATGAAGACCAAAAAAGGCCTTTCATTGTTGAGAGCGAAGACGGACGGCACTTTAATGTTTGAAAGCCTTGGAGCATTTTCTTCCCTTTCCCCGTGGTGTTTCACAGCCTTCATGTTTATCGCCTCCTCGTTGTCATGTCTGGATGTAATGGAGGGAAAAATGGATAAAACAGCAGCAGCGGTGGTGGGGAGCTGAAAGCTACCCTTCCTCTGTTTTTTTCCTGTTGTTTTGCTCTTGCAGAAAGTCGTGACAATCCTTGAAAGTCTGTTGGTTTGACAGAAAATGATGCCTAGTTACAAATATTTTAAATCCCAGATCATTAGTGTGCTAGGTTTGGAAATGCAGGTCCTGACTTACGGGGGTCCTCAAGTATTTTAGGAATCCTGACTGCAGCCAGCATTAGTGTCGGTCTCCTCTAATGGGCTTGTGGCTGAAAGGGAGCGACTCCCTGCAGCCTTGTTCCAAAATCTGCCGGAACGTCTGCAACTAGAAAAGTGGAGGCTGTCACAGAGGGCAAGGACTGACTCACACAACCGTCACATGTCATGCAGTGCTTGGGCCATGGACTGAAAAGTTTCAAGTGGCAGTGAAAAATATGATTTAATTGAAATCCAACCAAACATCCAATCTGTATATTCTTCCTCTGGTCTGTAGTGCTGTTTTCCCTGCACATCATTTTGGTGTGAGTTGCCAGTTTTGGAGATAATGTGAGAATGTCTGCCTTTGCTCAAATATAATGGAACTAAATGTCACTCACCTTGCCAAAAAAAAAAATTGGCTCAGCAGCAACGTTTCTTTCCAGAAATCATGACCCATCTATTACCAGCGGTAATTACACAATTACAATTACAATTACACAACTGTCCACAGCATGGAAGTGCGTCAGTTCAATTAACCGGGGGCCAAAATAAATCTGCAGCACAGATGATGCGTTTGACGCCGTTTGAAGATCGTCTTCTCAGAAGTGCAAAACCAGATTTATGACTTTTAGCTAACTTTTTAGAGGTTAGGCTGAGTAACTTTCAGGAATATAAAGCTCTCAGGGTTTGATAAAATGTTCATTATTTCTCTGTTTCACTATGGAGTCAGGGGGTTTATGATGCTTTCAAGTTCCCTGGGAAACTTTTTTCCCTCTAGCTGGCATTTCAGCTCAAATGTTTATGCATGGTAGAAAAGAACAAAATGATCGCTTCCTCAGCTGTCGTGTTTGGACGTAATGGAGGAAAAACAGCAATTTGAAAAGAAAAACAACCTTCTTGCTCCCTTTGTTTTCGTACTTTTTCTCACTCCCTCAGTCCTGCCTGTAGAATCACTTCTTCAGCTTCCATGGGCATGTGTAGGGAATATATATTAGTTCAATAAAAGAGTGAAACAGCTTTCCCCGGACCATATAGCCTACAGACGACACCTTATAAATATTTCATGTCTCGCAGCCATTGTGGGATTTTTTTTTTTTTTTTTTTTGCTGAAGGCAGCTCAATTGCGAAAGCGGCGATACTGTGTAATTCAGAGTATTATTCATTTAATTTGTAGCCTGTGACTTTCCTTCTCCCCCTACTGCCTTTGCTTTGTTTAGGTCGATGCCATTTGTTGCTGGAAATAAATTCAGCCGGATCGCTGTGTGCTGAGGTGTCACTTAGAGGAGTGCAAATTGGGCATCAGGAGAAGAGAGAGTTAAATAAAGCATAGGAGAGCAGGCCGAGGCAATCCTCCAGATACCTGTGTTTTACAACCCTCCTAAGGCCCTATAATGGAGCGTAGCCCACTACACCACCTATACTCTTCCTTCTTGTAAAAGCACGGTGTGTGCTTGATTTATGCTGCTTCATTAGTTCCACTTGGTGGTCCAGGTATGCCGCAGTAGGGAGGAGCTGTAAAATGAAGATGTCAGCAAGCAAAGCTGATGGATTGACCTGTTAATTGGTCCCTGTAAACACCAGGCTGATGATTAGAGGTTTGGAGGACAAGGGTTAGGATGAGTCCCTGGAGGCCGATCTGTTGGCAACAGCAGTTCGATAAATACTTTTAAAAATAAAGGATGCTGCGGTGGAACGAGAATTTCGGCTCTCGGACATGAGTGAACGACACAGAAACAGGACAGGCGGTGCATCGTTAGAGAGCACAATAGCAATATGAAACATACATAAGGAAGGAAGTGCGGGAGAAAGAAAGCACTGGAAGATTTGTCTGCAGAGAACCTGCTTTCTTCCTCATTGTTACTTCATCCCAACCTTTATATTAAGTATTTACTTTTTGTGACTGTTTTACAGATTAAATCAGTGTATTACGATGGCATTCATAGTCTGGAGAAAAGTGAATAATTGAGCAGAGAGACTTATGGTCACACTGGCTTCATACAGGCTGTGATGTGTCAGTGATTTTCAACACTGAAGAAGAAATACAGGCTATACCTGAAGCTCATATCACAGCTGTCACCTTGCTGTTGAGGAACCCATCATTAAGACTATGACAGCTTCATGTCTGAGACAGTTTCTCCTGAAGAACTCCTGGACATTTTTTTCTGCAAAAGAGAAGGACTGTGGGTAGTTTACAGACAATAAAAAAATGACAGCAGGAAATATGCACTGCTGTTCTTCCGTGCAGTGTGTTTGGTTGTGCCTGCCTTTGCTGTTTCACCTGTTAACATGAAACAAGTTGCAGTGACAATGGGCAGAAGTGATCTTTTAGTTGTTTGAAATAATTGCTTCTAAGATGGGGAACTCACAATCGGTTCTTGTTTTCTAAGCAACGTTTGTGTGTCGAGATGGTGGTAAAACAGTCGGTCTGCATCAGTCTGCCAATCCCACACGATCTGTTCGTGGTAATATGGTGGTTACGCTACTTTCAGCTGTTTCCTTGCCGCAAGGCGGTGCCACAACAGGCAGTTCTGCATGTTTAATTTGGGAGAGTTTTTACTCTCTAGATTTGTGTCTCCAGCTGGAATCAAATATTTTTTGCTTGCCAAGCAAGTGTGTTAACCACTACACCCATGGAAGCACTGTATGTGAAACAACCGTAATCTCTCTTAAACTGATGCCATTATATACACCAATCAGGTGTAACATTATGACCACTCTCGGGTGAAGTGAATAACACTGATTATCTCTTCACCATTAGTGGGTCGGATAAAATTGGCCTCAAGTGAACGTTTTGTTCTCAAAGCTGATGCATTAGAAGCATGAAAATTGGGCAAGCATAAGGATTTGAGTGATTCTTACAGGGGCCACAATGTGATGGCTAGACAACTGGGTCCAAAACTACAGCTGGCTGTTCCTGGTCTACAGAGGTCAGGATCTTTCAATGTGGTCTAAGGAAGGAACAGTGGTGAACTAGTGACAGGGTCAAGGGCAGCCAAGGCTCAATGATGCACGTGGGAAGCAAATGCTGACCCATGTGGTCTGATCCAAAAGACGAGCTACTGTAGCTCAAACCGGCAAAAGAGTTCATGCCGGCTCTGATAGAAAGGTGTCATTGCACAATGCATTGCAGTTTGTTGTGTATGGGGCTGCGCCCCCAGACGTGGTTGAGGATAACAGAGCTAAGACCCTGTGGGACTTCCACACATCCTGATGGCACGCCCCAGAGGAGGAAATAGGGAGACCCCAGATGGAGCTCCCACGGCCAAATGGCAAGAGCTCCAGAGAGCCAGAGGCAATGAGCAGCCCACCTCTCTGTAGCCCCCCCAGCATGGGCCAAGAATGTGACCCTGAGGCCCCGGGCACCCAAGAACCACCTGACACCCAGCAGAACCCCCCCCCCCCGCACCGAAGAGGCTAAAGCCACCCTCAGGCCACAACCCCAAAGGGAGTGGGCCAATAGCCACACCAAGACATCTGGTTACGCACCCTGGGACCTACAGGCACCCACATCCCAGGGGAGGCAGCAACAATCAGTGAGGAGTGGTAGGAAGGGGTAACTCCCACCCTCCACAACCGTGTCCCACAGTGGCCAAGGCTCAGTAAGCTACAGACCCAGGCCCAGCTGTACACATACACACACCGCCAATAAACACAGACCACATACTCATACACACAAGCACACATATAAGCCAGTCACACACTCCCGTACATACAGACCATACATGGTCTGTATGTAACCCCCCCCCCCAAAGGCCTTCAATGTCTACGGTGTAAATAAAATTGAGGAGCAGGCAGCAGTGAAGATAAGTGATAAGTGGAGCCACCTCAGCAGCTCAAGACTGTAAGAACAGGCTTACCAACCTGTACAAAGAAAGTCTATGACTCGATACCCCATACATGGACCCTGGAATGCCTAGAACTATATAAGATCAACATGAGCCTTCATCAGGAACTCAATAGGGATGTGGAGAACAACAACATTGCACTACCAGAAGGCAACATTACAGACATTCAGGACACTGAGGAGCAAGTAGAGGAACCATCATGGAAGGACAGGCCCCTGCATGGCATGTACCACCGGCAGATAGTAGAAGTGATTGATATCCAAAAATCCTACCAATGGCTGGACAAAGCTGGGCTGCAAGATAGCACAGAGGCACTAATCATGGCAGCACAGGAACAAGCACTGAGCACAAGATTGATAGAGGCCGGGGTCTACCACGCCAGGCACGACCCCAGGTGCAGGCTGTGCGGAGATGCAGAGATAACCAAGTGGCTGGCATAGTGTACAGGAACATCTGTGCCGAGTATGACCTGGAAGTCCTGAGGTCAGAATGGGATCCCCCACTGTTGCTTTTTTTTTTTATTATTAAAGATGTGAAGCATTTAAAAAGCCAGTAATAATAATGATCATTATATAATATATGATTGACATTAAACACTGCTTCACTGTTTGTGAATGAATCCAGAATGAATTATTTTTCCGAAAGGATCACTGCATTTAACCTCCATTCTTCCACTAACACCATCTGGCAGTTTACGTCCTAATCTCATCAAAACTTAAATCTGAGACACACTCAGCGTAGCAGCTGAAATGAACTGTGACTGCTTTTAATGCTGCTGTGTGCCGTATGAGGTGGAGGACAAGCTATTGTTGTCTGAGTCATTGTTGGCAGATGGGGATCGAGACCCCACTAGTGGCTTGAGTACACCACAAGGGCTGATGCAGAGACCTCAGAGTGTCACTGGAGTTGATTAAGAGAGCAGTGATGTCATTTTTGTTGGTCAACATCTCCTCTGAAGCTGCTTGGATTCACTCAATAACCACATACAAAATTTGCACCCTTTTCATTGCTGTAACTTCAAATATATTAAACATGTTTTGACAGAAGCCAGCTTCAGCATGCAGTTCCTAAATGATTAAATAAACTGGTTTTCTTAGTTTATGACCAGAACAGACCGGAACAGAAGACAGCCCTTCAGTGCAAGAATGAAGCTTGTTTCCTTCCAGTCATATCTCTCTTCACATGATGGTATCTGTGTGTTTGTTCTAACCAGCCTCTATTTTACCTTCTCTCTTCTCTAAGTACATGTAAAAAATATGTTGCTTAGTTACTGAAAAGATGGAAAAATGAGCAGATGAAAGGTCATAATTCTGTTCTTTAAATGTGTCATCTGTAAGCAGAGTTGAGCTGCGTTACTGGATTGGAGTTTCACCACTCGTTTCCTGCAGCCTTTAACATATGGCACGTGGTGGATGTGGCATAACATGCTGTGAAGGATGCTTTGCTGCGATGGAAGTGGGAAGCCTTATCTTGGGGCGGTGATGAGATGCAGAATGAAAAATATGCCGAGCGTCCATGTTTTCAGGGGTTGTGTTGATGCAGAAACGGTGGTAAACAGTCCCACAGGCTCATCACAGACTCCACGGCTTTTATCCTCAGTTGGCAGCAAAGTGTTTGTTTCTAGCTTCAGTTTAAAAATCACAGCGAGGTTGAAATGTTAAGTTGACACTTGAAAAAACTTATAGGCTGTCGAGGGTATGGTGCTGAACTATTAATCATTAAAAAAGCAATTACATGCACTTCCCTGGCAGGTTTATCAGGCTGCCATCTTCATACTGTCTCTATTTAGACCCATCTGCTTCCTGGATCACCACCAAAATCTTCTTACCCTGTCACTTCTGATCCATGGTGAAAAATGAGTAGATGCTGATGACCAGCGTGTACAACTCTAAGAAATGTAAGATACTTTAAAGAACCAATGGTTCTGGTCTAGAACCAAAGTACATGATTTCTTATCTTTTGAATGAGGAAACTTACTTTTTAATGTGTTAGATTTGGCCTTTTGTCATGTTGCAGTGAAGTCTGCTCTACATGCTCAAAGTTTTGCTTAATACCTTATTTTCTTCTGTAAGAATTCATAATTATCTCAGATGCATTTTGTGATTACCGCAGACTGAGATGGTGCAATAGGAGCAGTGTTGTTATCGGTGCGCTGAAACTTAAAACTGATCAAGCGTCCTGTCACAGTGCAAATGGATAATGACCCAAGGCATACCACGACTCAAAGAAGTACGATATTCCTCGATGAGCTCAGCCTAACAGAGCAGCTTTTCATTTATTGAAGAAATATCTTAATGCAGAGACCCGCAAACAAGCAGCAGCTGAAGAAGGCCACAGGAAGAGCCTGCAGAGCATCTCAAGGAGGAAACACAGCATGTGGCGATGGCCACGGGTTCTTCACGTGGTTGTTGCAAAGGATTTTCATCAAATCATGAAAACTAAGTCTTATATTTGAAATAATGTTAGTTTCTTCAAACCACTTAAAAGTTTGCACTTCAATCACATCTGAGCTGTTTGATTTCACCTCCACTGTGGTGGTGCACAGAGGCACAACTTTCTCCACAGCTTAGGGACACAACTGAATATGACAGGAAATGAAGAAAATCGTACGCGGTCCTCTTTAAGTTCTTGTGTGTGGCATGCAGGGAAATGGTACGCGTAGAAGCGCAGAGCTCTGGGACTGTTTACAGCGTCGCTACAGGAAATGGCTGCACTGGCTGCAGTTAGCAGAAGTGCTGAGACGCTGAGCCGAGTCGAGCCGGTTGTTTCTTCCTGCTTTATTGCTGTTGTCACTTGTTTTTAATGAAAATGGAGTTCAGCTGGAAGAGAGGGGGATTTATTTGTGCCGGTGCACCTCAGCAGGACTAGCAGATTCACTAGCCTCCACCAACCTGTGTGTGTGTGTGTGTGTGTGTGTGTGTGTGTGTGTGTGTGTGTGTGTTTTAGAGTCAGTGTGTATGTTCAGTTAAGTTTGTATCCAGGGCCACTGTACTAGAAAATTTGTTAGAGCATTCAGAACAATAAAATAATTTAAACTGTGCTTAAACCCACAGGCAATTTTATGTAATGTAGCCTAATTAGTTCTACATTAATTATTAAGTACATTTTATTAGTTTAAAAGAAAAGTGACTCATTTGGTTGTATTAGTGTGACATTTCAAACCTGCAGTTATTTCACTTGTTTAATAAAATCCCATCCATGCAGTGGATTTTCTGCAGCCAGCAGGGACAGACTTTAAAGGATGACAGCTGTGTAGTTTTTGTTCATTGTGTGATCTTCCTCAGC
Organism: Pterophyllum scalare; assembly: GCA_024447675.2. NCBI lineage: Eukaryota > Metazoa > Chordata > Actinopteri > Cichliformes > Cichlidae > Pterophyllum > Pterophyllum scalare. Next base: position 14,567 of record JAMQGT020007575.1, on the reverse strand, counting down.
ATACGTGTGTAACTTTGTGTGTTTTTTGCTTGGTAAATGATGTTAATGCATTCCTAGTTTTGTGTGTTTAATTATTTGCACATTTGCACTCCTGCATGTTTGCTGTAGCTGTGTGTTTGTGCACCTGATGTATTCAGTGAGGTTTTGTGCTGTGTATGATTTTGTTTGTTTGTTTTCCTTGTGTGTCCTTAAGCCAGATGTGTCTGGCACTGATCTGCGTGTGGTGCTTTTTCAGGGGTACCAACTTCAAAGCTACAATTTAATTTTCAGGCTTTAAAATGCTATGCATGATTTGGTAATTAAAAGCAATAAGAAACAGTCACTATAAAAATGTTAAATACATGTTAAAGGTTCCAATATTTAAAGATGAGCTCTTCATAGAAGTCAAATGAAAATGTTTTAAAAAGTATTATTGAGTAAATAATTGCATTCCCAGTCTTAGTTTGAGGGGACAAACCAAAGATCTGACCACTGTTTAAACAGCAGTGGGTGTCCAGCCTCCACAGCTGAGCAATCATAACCTGCCGGGTTTTGGATTTCTCCAAATGCAAACGTGGTGCGCACCGGGCTTATGATCAGCTGTGATCAATGGATTAAACACTGAGGCAAAAAAATCAACCAAAGATGGAGTTTCCAGCAAATGTGAATTAAGTTATTTATCTACAGCTCAGAAAATCTGAATTTTCTCCTTGGATGGTATTTGAGCCACAGCTATCAATCAAAAACAGCTACCAGTGACTACAGAAGAGAAGCATACACCACTGCAAGAAAAAAACATTTTAGAAAACTGTTAACGTCATGGTTTTATGTGACTTTAAAAAAGGTAACATTTGTATCTGGTGACATTTTTACCAATAAAAATATCAATGAAACTTGATTTAAAGCAGAGAGGTTTAAAAACGTCATTTAGATTTAGTTTGTGAACTTGTCCATGTATAAAATGAATCCTGTTTACATAAAAATAGGAATGCCATATTGTGATAGCTCAGATGCATTTTAATGAGCACTAACTGAAACAGAAACAGCGCACAAAAATGCAGTATGAAAATGTATCAACACTAGATAAGATTTTGAAAATGATTCTGCATACAGCTGAGAGCAAACGGTTTAATTGAGAAATCTCCCCTTCATTCCTGATGCAGTGAGTATGAACTCAGGAGTGTCTGTGTGCGTGTCTGTGTGCGTGTGCAGCGTTTGGCGCCTACACTGAGGCAGGTAGAAGCTGCAGTATCTGTGACTCACTGCCAGCCTGTCCTCCGTGACACTTAACGAGCTGCTGCTTCTTTTTCTGCTGCATTCACGTCTTCTGTCTTTACTGGAAAGCAATAAACTCTCTCTCTCTGTCTCCCCACCCCCCCACCCACCCCCTCTCTCACTCGATGGTTATTAATGAACTGCTGTAGTGGGAAGAGAAGGAGGAGGTTTCCAGTGGGTATTAACTTCTCCTCAGACTTTTGCGTCACGTGCTGTGAGGGATGTCAAGAAAAGACAAATTATGACATCCCTTCGCTTGCCTCCCTCCCTCCCTCCTGCCATGGAGCGAGAGGACTTTGAAGGAGGGATTTGAACAAAGCCAGGATGCTGAGGAAACGTGTCAGAGGACTGGAGTTAGGCCTGAAAGCCATTCTGAGAGAAAGCACAGTGATAATGTGAGAGCAGCTGGTTTATGGATAAACCCTCTGATGCACTCAGACATATCAGAGCTTGTGCTCGCTGGCTTTGCCGAGCCTCCATACATCAGACAGGTGCAGTCAGGTGGTCCAGCAGGGATGATTGTTTACCAGGAGTCCGTTATCTTATAACGTGTTTACCGCCACATCATAGAGGTACGCTTTGTATAATATGCCCATTCCAACAAACAACGTGCATATTGATGCAAAAGCAGGTGAAAGAATATCATTCAAAGTACACAAACAAAAATAAATGATATTTATATGAGTGCTTGAATTCTTCTTATACTTGACAAAACTCACAATGTTTCTTTTCTGTAGGCAGGCCTATGATGTTTAATTACAGAGGTTTTATATTAAAGTTTGTACAGCAGCCACTGATTAAATCAAATATCACAGCAAACACAATCACCCACACTGCAGAAGGCAGTAGCACCACTTTTTATGAAGCAGATATATTAAAGATAATGTTGTGGGTTTCTTGGAGGCTTCATTCAGTTCCCTTCAGTCTAAAGCATGTTGAATAAGGTCCTCCAAAATCCTCTGGAAAATATGTTTCCATAATTCAGGCACATTAATGTGGTTTTTCAACATTTCTGCATTCAGAGCTCTGTCCACTTTATTAATTCAGTAACTCAGTGTTTGTTTCTCCTCCTCTATAATCAGATTTACTGTAAACCAAGTAAAGCATGAAAACTATTAACATTAGAAAAATCATCACTGCTGGAAATGGAAATCCTCACTCTCAGAGTGGAGCACAGCGGAGCTGGAGTGCAACAATAATCCAACCTTCAGGAACAGAAAACGTTTTAAAGCTGAAGTCTGCTGATGGCTCCACGATTCTTCTTCTTCTTCTTCTGTTTTAAAGTTTGCATTTGTCACAGATGACATAAATGTGAGGTAAACTGCACATTTACATGGTTGAAGAGCTCTCTGTACCGTGCAGAGCACAAAAGACAAATGCAGAGCAAACAGAAACACAGCAGAGTCACCGACTGTTAGACGTGACGATGGCTGACTGTAAGCAGCATTAATCTTCCACAGTTCCCACAGGAATCAGTTATCTATCACATCTGAAGTAAATGAAGCCCAAACGCTGGCAGGTTAAATGTCTTTCTCTCCTCCTCTGCCTGCAGAAAGCAGTGATTTCTCTTTAGCTTTGCTGGAACAAACTCATTTCGTGTGCAGCCACTTTCATTTACTACACTGGAAACAAACCTGGTTAATTTAATATCTCAGTTTTTCCATCACTCTTTGGTGCTTCATCCCTGTTTCCTCACACAGCCGTGTGAGGAATCTGTTATTTGTTTAAATAAGATGCCGTACGTGTTGCACGAGCGTCCGTCGCTTTTGGCAAGTTTTAGTGATTTTTTTTTTAACCTCTTCACCGTACATCATCAGCCCAATGGCGTAACCACAGTTGTGTGTGTGAATGACTCTCAGATGATATTCCTCCCCAGTGGCCTCAAGCACGCCTCAGACTGTGACAGGGAGAGTAATTGGCCATCAAAATAATCCAGTCCCCTTCCTTCATTCCCAGCTAGCCGCCGGCAAGTGGAATTAGACATCGAGTTTAGCCAGGGACATTAAACGCAAACTGTGTCCACTGTGTGTGTGTGTGTGTGTGTGTGTGTGTATACATTTGCATGAGGCAACGTTTGACCTTAAGTTACATCGACATGTATCAGAATGTGACTGTGATTCAACCTTTTGACTCATTAAAAATCACATTTTTGTAATCCAGCATCGTATTAAGAAGCTTTTTTCTCGGATCTCTAATGGGAAACGGATTTAAAATAATGGGATTACAGTAGTCTGATTACAAAAATGTATTTGAAATATGTAGGCAGTTATTAGCATAATTATTTCACAGACAAAAAACTGACAATAATACTTTGCCTGCAGACGTTAATACAATCCTATATGACTGTTGCATTTTGGGGCCAGCCTTCTTTAATGGAGCCATTAAGTTCTTATTAACCTGATGCCTCTTTCATGATGAATGGAAACATGCAGAATGTGTATGATAAGAATATAATATCAGAAGTGTCTGTGGATTTTACCCACGGGCTGTGGAGCCTCTGTGGTTGGTTCTGTTGCTGTTTCCACAGTGCTGTAAACTAGAGTCTGTGACATGGGGAAAATGCTCATGAGCAAAGTCAAAGGGAAAAAAGCTGAAAGCTGCATGGACTTCAAAACAGCGCAAAGATTTTTTTAAAATATGATTTTCAGTTTTTGTAAAGCACAGTGTCTGCAATGGAGGTTTGTAGCTCGATTAGGGAGTTTCCAAAAAAGAGACTACAACTCTAAAGTAGCGTGATGACGGCAGCTTCAGATGCAGTTTCTACAGGCCAGACGACAAAAAGAGTTTTGGGAAATCAGCAGTTTAACAGAGGCTCATAAAAACCTTCCACTGAGGTCAAATTACTCCTGATTAAAGTGCAGAAGGATTAAAGCACAGACCTGCAGCTGAACCTGGACACCAGCCACTCAACACTAACATAAAGATCTTCAGCTGTCCACTGCGAAGCACTGACTCTAAAGTGCCCTCATTATTAACATGATGCATATTATTTCTTGAAACTGGACAAAAAATATACATATGTACAGTAATATTTACTGTCTCATCACTGTGCACAAAAGATTCTCAGGGTACTTAAAATGGTGAGATCACACAGTTTGTGTCTCCGTTGTGTGCAGCACTGTTTGTTGGGCTGCAGAGGTTACACTGCCTGCATCCTTCCTTTGCCTGCTCCAGTTTCCAGCAGATAGGTGAACATGTGAGGTCTGGCTGTTTTAGACTGAGGCTAGATTTATGCTAACCTATGAGCAATAGGAGTATGAATTCTGCCATCCAGGTGGTAGTGAATATGTAGGTTAACTAAGTGCTTTGTTCTGTGTGCGATGGGCAGACAGCGCTGCACTGAGGCTTTAGAGGAAGTGATGAAGAATCAGTGGCGCAGCGGCACGAAGGCCAGATGGCTGCTCTCGCTCACCTTGACTAAGTCGTGCGACCTTGAACGCTGCACTGTCTCAGTCATTATGATTCCCTTTGAAATGACACTGTGAGTTTATTGACACCACTTGAGTTTGACCAGCAGGGCTTTCCAAGTCTTGCAGGGATGTGTAATTGATTTTCTGGTTTGTAGTTTTCTTGAGTTGTAATGAGATGTTTGCACATTTCCTCGTCTCAGCGGCTCTGGAACAAACTTCCTGCTGCTGTCGGGCAGTCGGACGCTGTCAGAGTCTTTAAGTCCAGAAACGTGAATTGTTGATTTAGCCGGTGTTTGAAGCCAGCTCTCCTGGAGCACACACTTTCTCACACTTTGTTTACTTCCTGCAGTCTGTCATCAGCTGGCTTCAGCTGTAATCTTCTCTGCTGCTCTAATATTCGGCCACACACACTCTGATACACGCGCACACATCCACTCGGTTTACATCCATTCAGAGCACAAGAAGACACTCGCACACTAAACCAACCCCAACTAAAGATCTAAATGTTGGAAAATGCAGCAATTATTAGCAATGATGATGTAAAGCAGTAAGCTGTTCAGTGAACCACACACAACCTCTGATACATGCATTTTTATGGCAAGTGCAATATCAGTTTTTATGCCTAATTTTAACTCATTTCCTGAGGAATTCAGCATGGCCCCTGGATCGATGAAAGCAGTCAAACCAATTAAAGCCTTGCAGTTTTTTTGGAAGGGGAACATCTAAAAATTAATCCACATTCACTGCTCACAGTTCTTATATTAAGACATGACTCAAATTCAAGTTGATTGTAGTGTTGTAGGCTCTCACTCATGCTCAGCTTCGATGTGGCGGCGATGTCTCCGTCTGTTTCATCTGTGTAATTTTATTTGTGTTGTTTCTCTAACTTTGTGTCTCCTTTCCTCTCTCCGTTCCCTCTCTGCAGGTCCGCCTGTGAACGTCACCTGCAACATTTTCATCAACAGCTTTGGGTCCATCGCTGAGACAACGATGGTAAGCTGAATTCTTCTCTCTGTCGCTGGCTGACCCAGCTCAGTGTAAAGATGTTCACATCATTGATTTGTCACTTTTGCCTGCGTGGATTCGGATGGTCAGGTGACTAAAGGCACCTGTCACATCTCGTCGCGGCTCCGTTTCAGCTCGGGTAACTCCGCTTTGAAGCTCTGCCGATATTCAGCACGTCTGAAGTTTCACTTTTTTCCCTTTAAAATTAAAAAGCTCTCTGCTCCGTGAGTGTTTAGACATTTCTCTGCCTCATTGACCCCGTCTCCCATTTGCAACACTTCATTTGAAAGAGCGCATCACTGTGGCGTCCATTTGCATAACAACGTGGCGGCTCCGTGCCTGTTTGTGAGCAGCGGAGTGGAAATTTACGCTCAACCATTACACAGAAAATCCATTAGTGTTAATATAACTGGACCAGCAGCCTTCACAAAGCAACAAGGCTCAAAGCTGATATGACACCAGTGAACCTCATGCGTGTGTTTGCGTGTGTGTGACAACAAAGGTTATTTCAGCATCCGCTGCCTCCATGAGCGCCTGTGAAAACGGGCACACTCATCCCTCTAACCTTCCAAACATACATAAATCATTTCTTCATCCACTGAAAGCATTGAACTTGTCAGCTGTGTTAACCTTCTGCAGGGCTTTACGGAGGTCAGTTTTTGGATTAAATATGCACTCATATAATCAGATTTTTTTTTTTTTTTTGCTTGGAGGAATGATGCGTCTGGTAGTAAGAAGCTGTTTGGTGCTTTGATCAGCATGACCAACCAACCCAACAATGTCATTATTTTTCTCCCTGTTTACTAAATTCTGACTGTTTTCAACCTACAAATGCAAATATACAAATGTGCCTGTGAAGCATGCAGCGCCTCTCTGGATTTGGCCGATGTTGGTTAGGTGGAGGTCAAAGGAAGGGGCTATGTTCTGTCAAACAGAAAAAAGATTGTTTCTGCTGTCTAACTTAGCAGAAAATCCAAAGTGAGGCTGCAGGGACATCCATCTACCCAGCATTCCCATTCCTCCAGCAGTTTATGGGTCTACTTCTGTCTCATCCAAGCTGGGTGTGCCCGGCAAAGCTCAAAGGGACAGTGCCAAGGGAAATCCCAACAGGATGCTGATGATGTACCAGTCCACCTCATTCACAAACCAGATGCAGAGATACTTTGGACAAAAACTCTCTCCCAATCCAGAGGAAACATCCAGGATTTTGCAGCAGAGAACCTTGGCCTCAGATCTGGAGGTAGATGTTCTTACTGCGGCAAATCACACCAGTGTGTGAAGAACGGTACATGTTCTCACAAAGCCACACAAACACACATCACAGTACATACACCATATGGACAAAAGTACTGGGCTACACCTCTTAATCTTTGAATTCAGGTGTTTTGAGTCCCATTGGTGTGTAAAACCCAGCACCTAACCCTGCAGTCTGCCCTAACAAACATTTGAGCTTAGGACTGTGCTAGGATGCCGCCATCACTACACGTCAGCAAATGTCTTCCCTCCTCGATATTCCACGATCAGCTGTGAGTGCAGCCTTCAGGAAGTTACAGAGTGGGGTCACTAAATGCCGAGGCTCATAGTGTGCAAACAGACACCAGAGCTGCATCTGGATCTTCATGGCAGAGGTTTCCATGGCCAAGCAGCTCCTGCAGGTGTAACGTGTAGGTGGCCCAGTGCTGTGTCCATATACTGTAGTTCAGGCATGATTTCTTTAAAAAATAAACCAAAGGCCAGGAAAAAGAGAGAAACACAGAGGAGAATTGAATAATGAAAGAATGATGTCTTTGGAAGAAGGGGTGAGCAGACCAGGGAATGGATGGAGGGAGTACACAGAACTAAAGCAGGAAAGGAGAGGTGAGGCAGAACTGTAGGCGCAAAGGTGGACTTGAAACAAAGGCACTTCTACAAAGGAAACCAGAGCATCCCAGTGTGATCATCCCAGACTTCACACACACACTGAAACACACAGTGAAACTGCTGGCCTCTACAGATCCTCAACAAAGTCCAGATTTTCCATCCCACAGAAACAGAGTCGATCTTTGTCACAACCGAGGAGCTGACGGAGGTAGATGGGGGTCAAACTGAGGACAGGAGCAGTTTAAATGAAAAGCAGACCTGGTGTTGGAAACTCGTCTCCCTCCTTCATCTTACTCTTCTTTCTCACACTAACTAAAAACACTAAACTGTCTTATGTGAAATAAAATCTGAAACAAATGAAATGGACACTTGATATTAAAGTGCCAGTGAACATCTGTAGCAGAGCGGACACACAAACACATCTGTAGGAGACCAACAAAGCCGAACTCTGAACCGGAAAGCCCTGTTCCGATGGGTACTCCCGCGTGTCCTGATTTCTTCAGTGTTGGTGTTCCTGTGCTCAGATGTGACTGGTACAATTGCACTTTAATCACAGGAACATTTTAAGTTGTGAATGCCCTGATTTGCCTGATACAGACCATAATGAGGCACTGCCGGCTGATTATTTACATTAAGATGCACCTCTTTGAAATGCTCTTTAAGTGTCAAAATAAGATGAGATATTCAATGTGCACGGACGAATGGATGGAAAATAAAGACCTGAATGAATAGTCTGATTATATGAAAGCAAACATTTCTAAAAAGACCGTAGACTCAGTCCACCCACTGCAGACCACAGTCAGTGCTCGCGCTCTAATCTCTCAAATGGTGGATTAATGGAGGAAAAAGCAAAGTACTGAAATAATTGGATTTATCAGCTTTTATCAAAGCAGAAAATCCATTTTAAACCTCAGGAGGAAACACAGAGCGAGCAGCAACAAGGATGTGGTCTCAGTGCAGGTGTAGCACTGTCCTCTACCCTTAGCACACACACACACACACACACACACACACACACACACATTTCTACCTATGTTTCTGAGGAATATTTTGTATTCTCTACCCTTGAACCATCACAAGCAATAAAAATAAAACCAAGGATGAGCCATGATCTGGCCTAATAACATGTCCTCAATGTAAAGGCGCAAAACTGGTCCTCACAAAGATGGATAGATGTACACACACACACACACACACACACACACACACACACACACACACACGTATACCCAGAGCTACCTGGGTGTGAGTACAGTGATAGATGGAATGAGTAGAATGGCGCAGTGCTTGTTGAAGTCCCAGCGGTACACGGCTTTATTCCGGTTTCAGCGCTCTTCCCGCTCACTTGCTCGCTTACTCTCCACACGCGCACACACACACACACACAGACACACACACACACACACACACACACACACACACACACACACACACACACACACACACACGGAGCACCATTTCTCTTCATTCTTCTGTTTTACTTTAATGCTCCTTCCCTCGCTTCCTTTGTAGTGCACACACACACACTCACAATATTCCACACTGGGAACAACACACATCCAAACCTCAAACATTTAATTTTGGAATATTTTAGAGTGGGGAACACTCTAAAATATTCCAAAATCATTACTGAATCATGTATTATAGTTGGACCAAAGCTTCCACTGTTGAGACTTTTTACTATTTAGGGACATTAAAAATGTGAGAAGCTATATATATATATATATATATATATATATATATATATATATATATATATATATATATATATATTTATATATATATATATTTATATATATATATATATATATATATATATATATAATCACAGGACATAATCACAGGACACAGACAGCCTGTTCTTGGGATTTCAGTTCAGTCATCACAGCACGTAAGCTGTGAAGAAGTAGTTGTCTGTACACCTGAGCCATGGCAAACAGCTGGCTCTATGTTTTAATCATCACCATCACACGGTATACCAACATATACTTAGCTGAAACCTATTAAATACCCAGAGTGCCCACTCCTAAGCAGCATATGAAAGAAGGTATAAACACACAACCATATGATGGTATGAGAGTGAGCTTAAAGCTGACTCACAAAGGGGTCAGAGAAGGTCAAACGGTACAGATCCTATGAATTTTTTTCATGTATGTGTCAACTTATCTTAAATGCTATGCTTGTGTACACTAATAAGTATTCATCATGGACTCATTTGCATAAATGTCCAATAAACAAAGCATGGTAAATGTATGTTCTAGCTGTTGTCTTCTGACTAGTTACAGCTAATTAATCTGCCATGTTTTTGCCTGTGGAGTCTGAATGAATGAACTTCAGTGGAAATGCATCATAAATTCACTGTGTTCATGTTTCATAATGGCAGTGTAAATGTTACCTCGAGACAGAAAGCTAGATGAATTTCAGACATATAACTGCTGTCTTCCACTGATGTGCAGCAGCTTTGGGCCTCCCGCTTTTCTTTCTCAGATCTCTACAAAATTCTCATTTTCCAGTTTTTGATTTCATGTTCTTGGGTAACAGTAACCAAAAGTTTCTTATCATCAAACAAGTTTCAGGCTCGTGATTTAATTTTCAGATTAAATTTTGACATGAGAAGTCTCGGACAGTCCGGGTCTAATGCATCAGTGTTTCTGGAAGCTTCTCTGTTATGAATGTCGCCTCATGATCCAGGGAGAAGTTTGCTTCCGGGATCTCTTGTAAACGGTTGTGACATCCCACCGTGCTGCAGGTTTGGCTTATTTTGCAGACTTATTTCAGTGAAAACAGCGTCTTTCTCTTTCCACGTGCAGTGCTGTCTGAGCAGAGCAGATGTGCCACCATAATGCCGGAGCCTCCGTAACCTCCTACCTCCTCTTCCTACCTGAGCGGCATCCAGGGAGACGGCAGGATGTTATGACAGGCGTGGAATTAGAATATGGCTGCTGCTGCTGCTGCTGCTGCTGCTGCTGCTGCTGCTGCTGCGGTTTCTGTTGTTATTGCAGTTGTTGTTGTTGTTGTTGTTGTTGTAGGAAGAAGAGGAGGAAGAGTATTGCAGCCTTTCACGCGTGGTTTACTGTCTGAGTTTAATACATGCTGAAATGAGTGTGGTATTGTGTAAGTACAGCAGTTCCTCTGCTAATGGTTTCATAGCAGTGTGCCGACGGTGGATGGTAATGTCAGGGTAGCGCTTAACACTCCGATGGCCTTATGTCACATTCTCAGATGGAATGGTTTAATATGGAGCTGCCTCAGCGTCAACATTTTTAATAAACCGGTTCTTTAAATTAGTCATCTGTTCTCTCTAATACTGAACTATTCCCTGACATGAATCATTCGTGCATTCAAATTACTTTTCCCTCATTTCAATCCAAGACAGATTTGATGTCTGTTTGCTGATTTCTGCATTTCAGTGTTCATCCATCTGCAGACACGAGGAGCCTCTGACCCATAATGATGAGGTTTAATAGACCAAATGAATATGCAATGTGACCACTTTTCCAATGAAACTATTAAGTGCTTTCAAGGGATGTTAAAATATAATAACTTTGTATACACAGGAATAACTGCAGGGTATTCAAGTCTGTCAGATATTTGCTGAATCCTAATTGATAGATTTTTTAAAGCTGTTTTCAGTACGTTAATTAAACAGAAAATTGGTTTCTGCCAAAATTAAAGATTGGATTCTGTTACTCTGAAACCCATTTGAAGGCCCTTAAAGTCTGGTTTCCACCAATATTACTCTAACATTTCCCACGGTTATTAACCAAGAGAGGCAGTTTAAATATTTTAATTTTCTCAAAATGCTTGAATTTTATTTTTAAAAATGTGTGAAAAATCAGGAGCCTGTTGAGGAAAAGAGGAGGATCAACTTTAAAAATTCAAAGAGTTGTAATGTGTTCTTGATTATTTCCTTTCACGTTAAGAAGAGATGGGGTCTGATAAACACAAACGTAAGCAGTTCGTGTGGAGCTCAGTAAGAAACGTGAGCACCTGTGATGTAGGATACACAAACCCAGTTAGACAAGTTCTGGAGAAGTTCTAGATTGAACTTACATTCCCCATGTTGCATCAAGTCTGCGTTTGTATCATGTTTGGCCTCTTCCTGTTTTATTTTGACAGTTTCCTGTTCCCATGTGTTGTGTTCAGTTTTGCTTCCCCTGTCTCATTAGTGTCATTCAGTCCACGCGTCCTAACCAAACCCAATAGTACAACACAACCCAGCATGGACCCAGCGGGCGTAGTGATTGGGGATGAGGCTGGGAGATTACTTAGGATTTGCACTCGCATCAATGTGACTATGGACTCCAAGACCCTCTTAGTTGGGTATTCATTAAGAAAGTTGGATCTTTCATTAAGAAAGATCCTCTGCTTTCTCTGGTTACCGGGGATGTCCCATGCATACACTCACCTGACCTCCATGTGGAAAAGATCCCAGGAATTGTCTCTCTCTCTGTCTGCTCCTCTCCGTCACCACAGCCACATCCTGACAATAGCACTGTATGAATGAGTGTGTCAGTGGTGAATGTGGCTTGTAGTGCTTTGATTGATCAGTATGAGACACTTGCTGTATAAATACCCATCCACACAGTTTAGAGGGAGCTTAAGGACAACATTTGTATGAATGAAAGTGGATGCTGGTAGCAGCTGGCTAGTTGAAGAGGTGTAGCCTGTTTATTTATGCCTCATAGGAAATACACAACAAACATCATTCAATATGAGCACTTGGATCCGTCATGTAAATATGTCAGATTGAGTCACACAGACTATCTGCAGGCTGGTCATGTTTATAACTACTGGCCTTCATCAAGCTTGGTACAGTATCAGAATTTTAAATTAAACAGTTAATTTTCTAACAATTTTGAGCCATTAGAAATGCAAAAGGAACGTGCAGCAAACAGCCTCATCTTGTATGTGGCATACAGCTCATATCATCGTCTTGGCTATTTACTTTGATTGTTATACATATCTTGGCTTAATGGCTGAATTACTCGCTAAATATAATTTTTAACAGTGTTGTAAAACGGCATGTTTATAGGGTCGGTAGAAAAAAGGACACGGGCATGACTGTTCAACTTTTTGCCACAGGTCAGAGCATGTAACATTAAAATCAATAACAGCTTTTAGCATAGAAATTAAGATTCAGTTCAATTTTAATTATATAGTACCAAATCTCAACAAACTGTCACCTCAAGGTGCTTTATATTAAAATGTAAAGACCTTTCAATATTAGAAAGAACCCCAACAATCACACAGCCCCCTATGAGTAAGCAGTGGGACAGTGGGAAGGAAAAACTCCCTTTTAACAGGAAGAAACCACTCAACCACTCAATCAGGGTTATTTGGACGCAGCCTCTCTGCCATCACTTGTGAACATCTGTCACCCTTAGTTAATGGTGAAGACTGGTAAAGCTGCACTACATACAAAATAAAAGCTTGCCGATTGTTAAATTCTAAACCCTCTAGTAACCATTAAAATATACGAGTAATGTGCACAAAAATTTGCAAATGTTACCTTCACGTTATGTGCATAAAAATGGTTTTTGTGAACTGGCCTCAACTGCACAGTTTCCATATACTAATACACAGAAAAAGAAACTTTTCTTTTATTTGAAGTAAATATTTTATTTAATCACCATATAAATGTTTTGAGTCTTGGTGGCCTAGGTAGTTTATGAGCTATTTCATCAAGATCAAATCTGTCGTCTAGGAGGAGTTTCGGAAGAAACTTTCAGACATACATAAGCAGCTTTAGGCTGCCTACAGTAGCTGCTTATTTCCAAGCCACTTTGCCACTTTCATCCATGTAAGGGAGGGCCGAAGGGCCCAAAGCAGAGCCATACCACCAGATACATTAATGCTGATGGATATAAGAATCTTCTTTGACGATTTTGACGACCTGACTGAACTAAGATGTGTGTGATGGCTGAATATATATTATCTCTGCCAAGTTTGTGCTGTTGTTACCCACTCAGTTCTGGTGTTTAGAATTACAAGATGGGGTGTTGGCCTTAGTGCAGTCCTGCTTTCTCCGAGTGCCTTTCTTGTTATTTTTGTTTTGAGAACTTCCATCAAGTTCATTTCTGCCCAACTTTTGCCCTTTCCAAGCTGACATCAAACTGCAGGCCTGTTGATGACTGATGGTTCTGGCATCCTCTGTATTTCCTCGTTCGCTCTCTGCATGAACAGGCACTCCTCATCTCAGCTCCATTTCAGGTTATTCATCATCTTCTCAAGCAGAAGAAAAGGAGACTCATTCATGAAAGGTCAGGCTCATTTGTTTCATGTGAGATATTCAGTGTAATAAACAGTGATAAACGGCAAATGGGTCTCACTGAAACTGATTGCCATGTGACTGCATTTCACACACATACACACATGTACGGCACTGTGGCTCAATGCTCCTTTAAATGCCACCCACTGGGTCTGCTGGCAAAGTTGTACCTCGTCCCCACCATGCATTTCTGCTACACCACGCCGCTTAATGATGGCTCCAGCCTGGCCGAAGCATCCAGGCTCCATATTCTGAGAATAATTGACAATTAGGGAGATGGAGGGGCAAGCTAAATGCCACCCCGCACTGAATATAGAGACTCCAGCTCTGATTGTGAAACAGGGAATGGAGAATGGGTGGTGGAAGGGTTATACAACAAAGCACTGAGGGAACAGCAGTTAATATCTTCTACCTGGATCGATTGGACTGCACATTCAGAGAATTTACAGAACAATGTGTGTGAAGGAGGGCGACACAGGACCGAGGCAGGAATTTGTCAATACAGATGATAAGATACAGGGAAACCAGTTTATGGGCTAGCTCTAATGTAGCTCCCAGTCCTTCAGACCTTGGGAGGTTGGGGAGGATGTGAGGGGGAAAAAAAGGAACAGTCACAGCTGATCCTTTAAAAGCCTGAAAAATGACCGTTGGTCTTCCTTAGGCTAAAATAAACTGATTGTTACCTTCATTTGTCCTTGTGTATGAGGGCAGACGGATTGTTGTGATCAGCAATACGTAACTGAACCAAGGTACCAGGACATAACACA
>JAMQGT020007574.1:0-19279 GCA_024447675.2 Pterophyllum scalare | reverse complement strand
CTGACTAAACAGTACTGCTGTGCATATATGTTTAAGCTCACTGTTGTGCTGGGAGACAAAGTGGATGACGCAGAACCAGTTTTACCGCTGACTGCTTGAGGATTTCTTTCAAAATCTTCACATATCCTTCTTTCACCTTCCACCTTGATGAAATTGCCAGTTCCAGATCCAGGTTATTATCGTTAACGAAAACAAACAAAATAACAAAAACACGAAAAAACATTTTTGTCAGCTGAAAAAAAATCAAAACAATAATTAAAAGGAAAAAATGATAACTGACTGAAACTGTATTGTGTGTTTACAAAACTAACTAAACCGAGCTGAAATGAGAGATAAAATGCCTTCGAGTTCGTGTTTTCCAGTTTATTTTAATGCCTTGTGGATTGATATGAAATCTTTTTTTTTTCACTTTAGCAGTTTTAGCTGACTGCATGTGTGTGTGTGTGTGTGTGTGTGTGTGTGTGTGTGTGTGCGCCAGTCTGCAAAATAATGGCAACAGCAAAAGTCGCGAGAAAGAGTCCCACATGGGGTTTCTTTGAGTACGAGACAGATAGAAGAGAGTGAGTTGTTGTGGATGATGACAAAATGTGTGGAACACTTCTCAAGGAGTAAAACCCGCCAACCTCAAAGTCCAACTGAGGCACAAGGCGACTACGGAAACCCCTCTGAACCTACGCAGTAACCTAAGACGTTACCCGACCTGCACCTCCCGAGAAATGTAACTACATGTTGGGTCCACACAGCCTGAAATGGTTGCGATTGGCCTGTTCGGCACTGCCGAGTCCTCCAGCCGCTCTTCACTGCAGCGTTTGAATTTATCAGTGAGAGAATAATAAGCAGGAATAATAATCAAAACATCAATATAAGGACTCACAAATGTCCGAGAGGGAGACTTATGAAATTTTAGAATGTAAAAAACCCCAAAAACAACAAAAAAAAGTGGAGAGACAGCCAAAAAACAAAAACTGACCACAAAGAGGGAGGACTCAGGAGCATTTTTTGTCTCTGTCGGCCGGCACCGCAGTTACGACACTGGGACACAAGAGCCAGCCCAGAAGACTAATTCAGGCCTAATAGTGAGTGTCTAACCAAGCTAGCGTCTCTGAGCAGCTCAGTATGTATGCGCAGAGTTCAGTTTGTTCTTGTTTCTGATGTTATGCATCACATGCGAGGTGCTGGGCAGACCAATTTATTCCTAATTTATTTTTGAGATAAATACTTTTATTAATATTTTTACATTTTTGAGATAAGAGTTTATTGGGAGTTTAAGTTTATTGGATTTTTCTTCATGTTGCTCCCTGTTGGTGTCTCATGATGTTCACATGTGTCTTTAATATTACACACATTTAGCACATAATGCTGCTCTCTTGTGAACAGTTTGTTGTTGAATACATTTTTCTTTTAATGGTATAATTTGATGAGGTCTTATTACACTTGCACCTTGAATCTTGCACCTGACACTTGAAATGTGATAACTTTGTATGTCCATCTCCTGCTCTGTGTGCATCAACAACTCTTTTTCTCAAGTCTAAACTGATTTCTTTTGTTTTTGGCATGATGCTTTCTCAAGTGGCAGTTCAAACCTTGCTGAAGATTTTAGACCGCTGCGGCTCAGTTTTGCTGCCACAGTTGGCGGTGCACTAGGGTCAGCAAAGGGATTGTGAGCTCCCATAACCCTGTTGCCATCCTGTATGTGCTTTCTGCACACCAGAAACACCTCACAGGATTCTTGGGTCACAAGACCTGCTGTTGTAGTGATGCCTTAGATAACTGCGCATTACTTAGAAAGGGTTTTTCTTCTCTGGCTGAGCTTTATTCCAGTTCAGTTTCTTGACCAAGGAGATTTCAACAGGCGGCCTGGGGGAAGTGGGGCTCTGGTCCCGGGATTGAACCTGGAGCTCGGGATCAAACCACCAACATTCTGACCGGTAAATGAGTGCTACCTCCTGAGCCACAGCTGCCTCCAAATATCCCACCTTTTGAGAGTTTCCACAGCAGCATGTTGTGGCTGATCAGTGTCTATACTGATATAAAATGTATATAAAAAAGGAATTAATGCCTCCTGCTCCTCTGCAGCCACAGCTGACTTCCCAGATTTTAGGAATTTGCAGCCGTACGTCATCCCCTCATTGCATGTGCATTTTGCTTGGAGAAGATGAGTGACAGGAGATCCACAGTGACACCGGTAGCACAGAAAGCTTTTAACAGAAGCCGACTGAGTGTGTCCCTCCTTCACACATGGCTGAATCCTGAAGGAGATGAGGCTGCGCGCCACCTGAGCGGGGGCAGGCATGTTCGTATGTACAAGGACACACATTTGCAGACGTGTGCACACACACACACACACACAAGAACACACAGGAATGTGATGAATTAATAACCGAGGAGAACTTGGGTTCTGGACATCTTTACAGTGTGGCGAGAACACTCCATCAGTCCACAAGAGGCCATTTTTGAGAAGCGGTCCACTTTACTCTCAGTAAAAAGTTGTCAGACTGATCTGCTGCACTTTCTCTTCCCAGAACTATAAGATTAATGCATGTTCATTATTTTTATTTTATTTTTTTTTTTTCCATCTGACTGTATCTCCCTCCAAGTGAAGAACTCACAGCCATGTGAGAAATTGTCAGAAAGGGTGCCATTAAATGCTGCAGGACTTATGCATTTTTTAATGCATACATATTTTATGCATGTTAACCGACTTGTATAACTTACATCCTCCTCCTTTGTGGCTCTGATGTACTTTAGTCTCCGAGAGCAGTAGCATGCTTCAGGGAGAGAGGCTTTTGCAGACTGGGTTACATTATTCTGACCCCACCCCGCCCCCGCCCCCAATACTGTACAGTGTTGCAGAGCTACCACCCAGCAGAGAATGATTTATGAGGTACACACTCGCCAAATTACACCTAATGAATTGTATTGCTCCTGACTGAATTTAATAACACCCCCCCCTTTAATTTTACTGCCTTTGTTTAACATGGGTTAACTGCCATAGGACAAGCAATCGATGGTGAAATGGTTAATGAGTAAACGGTGTGAGAGAATATGGAAGATTGATTTGCTCTTGTCCTAAGTGGGATTTATAGTGTGTGTTCTCACGCTGGGCCCAGAGATTAAGCCCATGCTCCTCGCTACCGTGTTCGTGTGCATATTACTGTATCCATATGTTCAGCCTGTAGCCCAGGAGGACCAGTGTATAAACAGATCTAGCACATCTGCCTGCACGTCTCAGATCTGCCTTGACCTCTTCTCCCGCAACTGACGGGGCAGAGGGGGATAAATTTAACGCACACCTGCATCAAACAGAGAAATTCAGCCACACCGGAGGTCAGTGTTCCGTAAATATCCTCTCGCTCTTGTTAACGTGTCACGGCTTTTAAATGGCTCAACAAAACAGCCCACCTGGGACTCGGGGGGGGGGGGGAGTACGAAACAGAACGCGGCCCGTCGTTATTTTCACAAGTCTTTACGACTCAATTTAGCGGGTGGGAAATAAAACAAGCAGGGTGTCGGAGCTCCGGGGGCTGAGATGAGTTAGTGGGGCTCCCCGAGCTGTCAGAGAGCTCGCTGTATCGGCATGGGGGTTGGGGATCAGAGGGAGGGATGGGGAGAGATGAGGGAGGATGAGGAGGGGGGGCAGAGCCGTCCTAATCAAGCAAGTTTATTCAGATCAACGTCAGTCTTTAGCTTCGCTTCACATCTCAGCAACTTGAAGCCTGAGCGGTTAGCTGAAGAAACCAGGGATTCGTTTCAAAGAAACGGAGGCCTTGCTTAACTTTACAGACATTTAGCATGAATTCTGCATGTAAAATTAGCATATTTAGTGGCTTTTTTTTTCTTCCATCAAATTCTCCATGCTTTTCATTCCCAAGTAGAATAAAACAGGCTTTGGTCCTTCAAACAAACTGACATTTTTTAGCCTTTTTTTCCCTTTGCGCTGAGGTGGCTGAGTTGCTCCACATGCTGTTAATATTGCGCTCTGATATTGCCCACACGCTCCGATAGCACCGTGTGTTAATGGCACACTGTCTGCCCCTCAGTAAGGCCTCGTCTTCTTTCATTCGCCTATCTTCTTTTTTTTCTCTCGCCGCTGTTATTTCAGACCAATTGGGAGCACACACACGGGGAGGGAGGAGAGGGTCGGTAATTAAAATTCTGTTCAGCATGACAACGCTGTTTCATGCCTCATTTTTTTTCCTCTCCCCACACGTGGGATGAATACTGGATAAGCGCGGAGACTTTAATAGGTAAATACACACCGCCGGTATGCGCTTAAAGTGCGCGCCGCGCAACCTCGAGCGCACAGGTGGAAAATAGACGCTCACCGCGCGCGCTTATCAGCAGCACCAGCGCGCAGGTTGTGTTCGGTTAACGGCGGAGGCTGTAGCGCTTAATGTGTGCGTAAACACAGAGGCTGGCGTTCCTCACTGACAACTCATGCGTGTGTGTGTGTGCGTGTGTGTGTGCGCGCTCACTCATACATGCATGTACGTGCGTAGGTGTGACACAGGCATGCACAGTTGCATGTGCTGATTCTGTGATGTTTACTCATTGAAAGGATGGAGGGGGGGTGATGACACAAAGCCTCCTGGGATCCCGTCCACGGGGCTTGTCAACTGCTGTCACTCAGTCATCAGAGCCGTGCTCCCTCTCCAACCCCCCCCCCATGCAAAACAAAGACAGGCAACCACAGCAGCTTGATCCAAAGGGACCATCACTCCACCACTGTTTAACCTCTGCTACAGCTCCCCCCCCCATCCTCTCCTTCATCAAAGCATTTCTGGCTATTTTGTTTCCCAGCTCCACAGAGAGTTATTGCTCATGACAACGATCACGGTCGTTTATTTTCTCTCCGCAGCCCAGCCTCTGTATGCATGCCGGGCTAGTATTACCCTATGATATTCAAGCGCTCTCTATTAAATATGCATGAACCCTGGAGATGAAAATTAATTTTGGGAATGTTCTCTCCCTCTTTCTCCTCTCTCTCTTTTTGAATGTTCAAATATGCCTTCATCTGCCTTTGTGTCAAGCCGCGAATTCATTATTTCATTTGCCGGTGATGGTTGTAACGTAACACAATATGCCGGGGTGCGGCGTTGTCGCGATATTGATCTTGTTAAAGCAAAGGGGGCGACGACGAAAACAGCTTCGGCCCTGAGCGCGCGTAGCAGGAAGGGAGTTTTCTCAGACTGGCCAAGTTTTGGAAAAGTTTGCCCTGAGCTCTTATCGCTCATGAATATTAAGGGCTATAAAATGGGAAAATATTACACTGAATTATGCATGTATGAAGTAATGGAAATCTGCAGTAGGACACTGCAGTTTTTGTGCTGTCTGTTTTTGCAACATGATCGTCTCAGCAAACCACCCCTCGTTTCTGTGTGTGATCCGTGCTCTCTCGGCCTCCAGACTCCGGCACTTATGTGGGTGCTGATGCTCTGGTGTCAGTTCTGCTGCACGGTAAATTACAGTATTCCTCGGTAAAAGAGTGTGCACAACAGTGAGAACATCAAAAGCGCTGCAGACACAAACAGCCTGGTTGAGCAGGCTGTGTAGGAGGTGAAGCCAACACAAGTTGAAGGATAAAACAAGAACCGCTTTAAGAAACCGTACACGGCAGTGAAAAGGAGTCTGAGCTTTTCTGGTGGAAGATGCTGCAGAGTTACTGATGCGCCGCTGCACTGAGATCATCCTGACACTTTAGTCTCATATTAGTGTAGGAAATCTAGACTCCTGTTTCACTGACAGTGTGTTAAGTTGTAAAAAACAAAACAAAAAGCATTGTCATCCTGTCAAAAAGTAAGAACGTTTTAGGCCACATTAAAGTAGGAAATACATTGATTTCTGTGATAGTTTGGTTTCTGTCAGGGTTAAAATGAGCCAGCAGCTGGTTAGCCCAGCTTGGATTTGTCCAATGGTCGTTAAAGTTGTTGTTAAGTTGTTAAATTTAACGGATTTGTTTTTTGTTTTGTTTTTTAAATTTCCAAAGTAGCCCAGATTGTGTCCTGTTGCATCAACAGCTTCTTTCTACTGGGGCAATAGATGCAAGCTCTAAGTTATTTTCACCATTTTAATTGCAAGCCTACTGGAAGATCACCTTTAATTTTTTTTGCTAGTGTAGTTATCACTCAGTTGCATTTGCATTGAGAACTTTTTTAAAAAAAATGTATTTGTTTTTTGAGCTGTAGTTCCATCCACCAGGCTTTAGCTCCGTTCTAAGCCTTTGTCGAGTACTGAGAGGAAAAAATCTCGACCTTTAACAACTAAACTCGCCAATATTAGCTAGTTGCTAAAATTAGCCACCAGATGTCTGATGCTGGCTACCTAACGCAGTGGGTTTTAAGAGCTTTATCAATGTGAGAGCTCTTAGAGTGAATAAAACCAGTGTGGTTACCAGAGACAAACAAAATATTTTAAAAGGAGTTCTTCCTCCCCACCATTGCCAAATGTTTGCACAGAGGGTCAGACTGCTGGGTTTCTCTTTCTTATACATTTATGTCTCCACCTTACAATGTAAAGGTGACTGTTGCTGTTAAATTGTATTATTGTAGGATCCTTACCTTACAAAAGCACCTTAAAGTGACTGTTGTGATTTGGTGCTACTGAATGAAGTTGTGTCGTACTGAAGGGGGGAGGGGCAGAACTAGATTATAACTATCTGAGTCTGACACTCTTATATTACACAATCATATTCACATATATAATAAATACTGATAATTAGGTTTTTGGGGTTTTTGGCGTGTTTCCTTATGTTCTTTGCAAATGTATTTCTAATTATGCCCAAGGAAATGAGCACTTGGCATTATTGTATTTTAGTGTGACTCAGTATGGAAGAGCTGCCCATTCAGCAGAGTGGGAAGCTTCGGGTTGCTCCACACCGGCCCCCTTTTGGCCTGTGTTTACTCACCCTGAGTCCATCTGCATAACTGCATCTTTCATGAGCTGTGGTCAATGCCTAATCCATACTGTATGGGAGTGTGTGTCTTTGTGTGTGTGTGTGTTCAGGTGAATGCTTGCACTACATATTTTGTCTCGCTGTGACCCATAAAGGGAAGATTCGCAGCACACGTGGACAGACGCGAAAACATTAATGCAGGACGCCAACTGTGCAGTCTATCATAGACTAATCGTTCAGGTCAGCAAATAATGATCCCTCAATCGCTTTGCTGCGAATTAAACCTCTCACCTGTATCTCTTCATCACCTTCATGGCTCCTGCTAGTGGCACCTTGTTTAAACCCAGTCAGTATCAGCAAAGAGGAATGCGGGTGCCGGTAGCAGGTAGAAGACCCCTGCAGTTCTTATCAGGTAAAGTGGTTTTTGATTAGTGTTAATGGCTGGGACTAAATAGCGTTCAGCTTTTCCAATGGCTACACTTGTTATTCGTGTAAATGTGTGTGTTGCAGCTCAGCTCAAGGACATGCCGGCAGTTCGTCAAGTTGACAAAGCTATATCTGCTCTGCATCGATGAGCAGGTTTTATGTCTAAACCTGAACCCTAAACTATCCTCCTTACACCATCAGGTTGCTCAGAGCTATTTTAAGAATGCTGCTGGATCATTTCTGGGCTGCAAAGTATCTCCCTGCAGCCACCATTTCAGTGCGTCAGCACCACCACCATAAGTCCACTGTGAGAATGAGGTTTTCCTTGCTGTGCATGCTCTGTAGCCATGATCTACTCGTGGCCCAGAAAGACAGGCTGCAGCACCCGCCCTCCAAAACGCTCGGCATCTGGTGCAACAGACAGCCTTGCATGTTAATGCCGAGTTAATATTATTCTTATGAACTGCGAGTGACTTCGCATGTTAGTGAGCGCTCTCTCAAATTAATGTCACTTCCATTAATGCCGCCGTCTATTTCATGTCACAAGCACGTTCGGGCTCAGGCACACACACACACACACACACACACACACGTGTAAAACCTCATGCACTCAACTCAACACCGGATGCACACAGTATTTATGCGTGCACTTACGCGCACGTCTTTTCTCTACAGAAGCAACAGAGAAGAAGAAAATGAATGTCCTGACTCATTTATCACATAGCCCCAAAAGTACAGATGAATCCAGTGATGAAAATCTGTCCTGAGAAATGTCAGGAAGATATTAACTCCAATACATCAAAGAGGAGCTGCAGTCTCTAAGCTGACTGCCAGCCGATGCTCCCAGCCTCTTGGTTAAATAGGGGGAGCACACCAGCGCCCAATGTAATTTTTGCCAACTCTGACCATTTGTCACACAGAAACGAGTAAATAAAGACACAAGTCACTTCCATCCAAAGATTAACATCCGAAATGATGCAGAGCGAATTTCATTAGTGCGCAAATGCCATTCTTTAGATCTGTCTGATCTCAATGAAGTGTGAGAGAGGGAAGGGAAAGAAAAGAAGAGGGAAATTGCCTTTTCATGTAGATTTCACTAATCACTTCCCTAACAAAATACGGCAGACTTGTACTAATAAGTAAGTTAAGGCTCAGTGGACAGATAGAGTGAAACACAGCACAGAGGCTAATGGAATTGAGAGCTTTCCATGCCTCCATGGGTGTCTTAATTGTCAAAAGGAGATTCTCAGATGAGCATTTCAGCCCTTGCCTGCTGGATTGTGGGAAGCCTAAATTGGAGTGCGACTCACTGGACTTGTTTTAAGGCAGAGCTTCTCTCATGTGTGCGAGGCGGATCAAATCCCTTATCCAATGTCTGGAAACAGGTCCTGTGATTCACTCCTGTTTATTTTGCAGCCAGCGCCAGCAGAGTATATGCTTTCCAAGCAGCCAATAGGGACTGCAGCAGGCTCATATCAAAAATCTATAACTTCTGCTCTTCTGTGCTTTTTCATCTTGCAGTGAATATATTGTGTGCTCATCTATTTTTGCATGGCTTCTTTGCTTCATAAATATTCATCCTGGACGTCAAATAGGTGATTTATCTGAAAGCAAAAATATGGCTTTTTATTTTTTGCTTTTTTTTTCAATGCCAGCCAGCTTGGATTTGTTGGCTCTCATTGCTATTGTTAGCAAGGCACCTTTATAGCAACCTATTTTAGCATTGCAGCTCTAATACTAGTTATTACAGCAGGAGGAATTCCAACCACTGCGGTTCATTAGTAGTGAAACCAGAGTGCAGGGGACTCCGTGAGACACAGAGAATGCACTTTTTAATCTAAAAAGGTCAATGTGCTTGAGCTATTTTGGAGATTCACTGCAAGCTTATAATTGGAGTCGTGTCTGAAGACAACTTGGAATTAAATGAAGACAAAGTTACTGAGCGTGTGGTTGCCCTTTGATGAGAATCAGGGAGTGAGGACCCTTCATTTGCAACCTTTAATCAGTCCAGTGAGATCAGATTCGCATGTGATTGTAGAAGAAAAGAAAGTGGGGGGGAGAAATGAAATGGTAATTAGTATTGATTACCTATGTGCATATGACCCCTTAGTCTCCCCTTGCATTCTTAAATCAACCCAAATTATTGAATTTTCTAATTTCATGCTCAGAGAGAAGTAGCCGGCAACATGAAACTGCCTCCACAATGAACCATGTGCCCGTTGGGGTCTGAGCAAATTATAGTGAAGAGAAACAAGGCTTCTTTTTGTGCAGAGGCGTGGGTGTGAGCCTGAATTAACCACACCGGTTTAAGTTATGGATGATAATTATTCTGGGAGGGTCTGTGGGGAGCAAAGGTGATTCAGGTAGCTTTTTCTTCAAATTGCATTTCACGTCGCTGCACTGTCGCTAAGCGATGGCCTCAACCCGGCCATATATGTTTGTAATTACTTGCAGTTAAGATGGAGAAAAAGGTCCATTTAGGCTGGGAAAAGAGGCCCAATTACATATATACACAATTAATACACCCATGGGAAATTGAAATTTTCTTTCAAATGATAAGATTAATTCCTAATTATGGCTTCACACATATACACGCATGCACACTCACACAGAGGCCTCACACAGTTAATCTACTTTAGTAATAAGCCACCATACACTGAAATTGTGAGGCGAGAAGTGGACAGCAGCTGATGGAGGGAATCCGTGTCACAGTGGACTCAATGAACCGGGCCACAGTGCGGCCCTGGCGGTGCTCTGCCGCCATCTGCTGGCTTCAACGCATATGATGCATTGTGTTACAATGCATGCAGTGGATTACACCTTTTTTTGTTGCGTCTGCTATCGTTTTGAATGGCTTTGTGGTCATTTTGTATTAATTTGTAGTTTGTTGTTACTTTGTGTCCCTTTGAACGGTTAGTTTCTCTTTTGTGTCTTTGTGATAATTCTGCAATCTATTTGTAGCTTGTTTTTTTGTGGGAATTTGACATCTCTTAGTCGTCTGTGTGTCTCTTGTAGTTCACTTGCTGTTATTTGGCGTCTCTTATAGCTCCTTTTTTTCTGGTTATTTTGTATATTGTCATAGTGGTCATTGTGCATCTCTTGTGGATATTTGGCATCCTTTTGCAGTTGGTTTGTGCCTCATTTTCGTCATTCGGTTAACTTTGCAACAACAAATATTTACACATCAATTTCACGGCTCATTAATTTGATACTTGGCCTCCTTGGCTTGTGCCTGGTTTCTGGCTTCACCGCTGCAAAGTGATTTTGACTATGTAAGCTTTAGTTAAACCCAAAAAAATGTCACGCTAATGATTGTAAAGGTGCACAAAAATCTGAGTGCAAAACAATTCAGGGTGAAATAAATCACTCGGGCACACAGCTCAAGTATGATTTTATTCTGTGGGTCTCATATACATCTAACTTGTTGGTGCAACATAACAGACAGCAACTCAGTACGGCAGTGCCTACATTTTTAATATAACCACATTTACAAGCAAAAATAAATGTTTAAAAGATAAATATTAGTTTCCTTTTTTAAAGCACAGCGCAGAGCTCTCTTGGCTTGCAGCAGAACTATATTGCATCGGTCTCATATAAATATGCTTAACCTCACACTCACTCTAAGAAAATAGCACACCGGATTTTACTGCAGATAAAGTGCCTATTCTGCAGCTCTGGAATCAGAGAATGTCTAAGCAAGTCGAGACTGAGAAAGTGCAATTTAAAAACACTAAGGGCAGTAAAGACACACAGATGCGTGACAGGACAGCTGTGCTTGTGTGCGAGAACATGTTTGCATGGGATAACAGGAGTACCGCAGAGGCTAGACTA
Source organism: Pterophyllum scalare (assembly GCA_024447675.2). NCBI lineage: Eukaryota > Metazoa > Chordata > Actinopteri > Cichliformes > Cichlidae > Pterophyllum > Pterophyllum scalare. The sequence goes on along the minus strand of JAMQGT020007574.1, from coordinate 8,130 downwards.
GAGTTTGTGAGCATTTTAAGACGAGAGTGAGAGGAATGCCACTAAAGGAAATGACAGTGACAGGAACTGAACACAGTATGTGGCCAGAAGAATGGTCACTGGAGCTCTTTTACAACACAATGACTGACACCTCACAAAATTTCCATCATACACGAAGACCGGACTTTATAGACCATCCATCATTCAGCGCAGGCCTTCACATGGCTACTGAGGCGTCCGAATCTTTTGGTCGGTTGTGTACGACATGCTCCAGCTGACCAGAGTCGGAGACATCGTAGCTCGTCTTGTACTTGGCCAAGATCTTCATCAAAGGACGCAGCTTCAGCCACCACTGCTCCTTGGGGATCCTATGACTGCAGACAGATGAAGAATCTTCAGTATCAGCATTTATTCATCCATTCCCCCCCCCATTTTAGAATCCAAGTTCACAGTCTGCAGCTTATTCCAAAGGCTACCCAGTTTCTCCCTTTTTGAGTAAACAAATCTCCCTGTGTCCCAGGGAGCTGCTGCGATACATACACAAAGTCAGTCTCATCCTTGAGTTGTACAACAGGCTGGAAGACCAGAGTCCTGCGGCGCATTCCCAGCAGACAGCAGGAGTCCTCAGTGTTAGCAAACACTCGGCCTGCACACAAACATCGAATCAATCAAAGGTGCAAACACAGGAAACGACTTTATCTCGCAGACATGCATCAGCGTAGAATTAAAGCCACTGGAAACCAAAATCCACGGCAGCATTCCAGCTGTGTAATTTATGCACATAAGAGTAACAATAAAAGGATCTCACATTAATTTCACTTCAAATTTGAAATAATGCAATTTTTTTCAAAGCTTTTTTTGATTATTGGGTTTGACTTTCTATACAATGTTTGCGGTGTCCCTGGTGGAAAATCCACTGGTGAAGACGGCAAAGTGTCATTGTTTTTCTTGGGGAAACAGTGGACCGCGTTGAGCCGGGGCCCGCTCACATCCTCCCCAGACGTCACATTTCCGTGACACTGTGAACGTGGAGTTCGATAACTTAAGCTTAACTGCACAAAGCTGCTGCCGCCTTTGCTAGTTGGCAAAAGAAATACTAGCAGTTTAATAATTCATATTTTATTAATGTAGCAAGCAAGTTAACTGTTGAGCTGAAGATGCTACGCAGCCCCCCCCACGCCAGCAGATGGCAGCAGCACCCCTACCCCTAACTCACTCTCAGATGGGTCATTGTGAACAATCATAAAGGGAAGCAAGATGAAGCACTGCAGTTCTGCAGGACTCTGATCTACCAAAGGGTCCAGCCCGGCCCCACTGGATGCCTTTGTGCACCATTTTTACGATTTCTGGCTAAATTCCCAGTGGCTTTAACATTCGGCAGTATCTGAGGGGTTTCACAGTTATTTTTTTTTTCCTGCTAGCTTGTGGCTATCTGAAACATCTTAATAAACAAAACAGCTGCAGTGTGGTTTTAAGAGGAACACAACAGCAAACCTAAATACAAAGAGGTGTTGATATGGAAGTCATTACTGCTAAAAAAAAAAAAAAAAAAGCAGCTGAAGCAAGATAAAGCACTGCAGACTAACAAGAAAATGTGGGAAAAGCGGGGGGGGGGAAACGTGTGCTTTGCTCATACAGCCCACACTTGCACATTTCCAGACAATCATTTTCAGAAATGAACTGGAAACAGCGTCGCATGGTGGCCGCCGATACATTTGTGAGGCACTGGCGGATTATAGCTGCATCCTACATGTGTGTGGACAGGCTGTGGTCTTCTAAAAGATGTAACAGTGAGAGTGACACACTGGGACGTGGTGCTAAAATGAAACACGGGATGGGAGCTAAACATAAAGATGGAGATGGTCATGGAGCCAGCGTGAAGAAAAAAAAAGGATTTACCTTCATCTTATGTCATCCATGTGTACGAGAAATAGACACAAAAACAAACAAAGAGGAGTTTTAACTTTATTTGTGACCTTAATACACACACAGTGCACAGGTCGGTTGTATCATATTGTTCATAGTTATCTGTCAGATGACAAAGTATGTATATTCTTGTTAAAATGCTGCATTGGTGAGTGTAAATGATCAATAATTCATTTCCTTTGAGAGGATAAGCATGCATCAAAATGTCAGGCAGAGTGCCTCCATGACAGATCTGCTTCACAAAGGCCACGCCTCTGTAGGGAGGGAGGATCCACTACCACAGGTCTAATTGTGTGTGAGCGGAACATTAACCTTACCTTGTCTGAATGTCTCCACCAGCTTTTTGGAGACCCACTGCATCGCCTTGGCTGAGATCTTGGTCCCAAAGTTCCGGTCGAATGGAGACGGCGCTCCTCCCTTTTGAAGGAATTGAGAAGCTTCACTCATCTTTTCTCCACAATTTAACGCACACTTGCTGATGTACTCGGCTGCGCTCTCTTTAAAACTTCTCTGCATCCACGGTTCTTTTTCTTCGCCGCATTCCATTACAAGCCAAATCCTCCCCGGAGGTCATCAAAGTTTTGTTTGTTCCAGTTTTTTTTTCTGCGCTAATCTCAAGATACACAAATCCAAAACGCAACAAAGACCACCCGTGTGAACTGGGAACATGCATATTCATGATACAAATATGGGAAATTGTTACTTCTGTACTCTGGAGGCGATGTTACCACTGACTATTTATACAATGGGAAAGCGGCCTACCTGCTGCATGTGTCCCAGCACATTCTTCCTGCAGTCAAACACTCCCTTGCCTTCTTCAGAGTACAGCTGATAGATGAAGTCTGTTGTGTAATTCTCATTGCTGTTCTCATTCCTAACAGACACACAGGGAAACAAAGTGTTACTAGAGGCACATTCATGGCATGTGTTTGGACTGATGCTCACGCTAGCCTGAGGTCATCAGCGACAGCTGCATCACAAAACCGCTGACATCACCATAAGATTTGCTCACTACACAAGGAGCAAACACATGTTCATACTGCAGCAACTCTGCTCACTGCTCAGACATGTCATCTGTAAACGTCTCACCTGAGGACCAGACCTCTTTGAATGCTCGTCTTCATTTTCTCTGTCAGATGTTCAACGTTGGACTGCGGGAAGAAGTGGTGCATGTGAGTGAAGTTAATCAGTAGTTGGCTCTGCAAGGTCTGCCTTAAAGTCAAGCTAGTGCCCCATCTGGTGGATGAAACTAGGAATGACTGAGCCTGAACCTTAAAAGGGGACCTATTTTACTTTCCCTTATTTTCTGTGGTATTATCATTATTACAATCATTATTGAATCTGTGAGTTTTAATACAAGAACCAAGCTTTTTGTTAGTAGTTGTTTCCTTTAACTTTTCCCTGTTAGTTTTTGTTAGAATGTTTTATTTGCTTGCACAGTTATTTCTGAGGTTTAAATAATACTGTTTGTTGTTTATTGCACTATAAGAAAATAAATAAAATGAAGGCAGAATGCGTCAGACAGCGGATGAACTGAGGGGCGCGACGGGGATTATTTTGGAACTGGGATTGTTGCAAACCTACTTCAGTCGGGTCCAAGAGTTTAAAAAAACAGTGCTGAAAATGACCATAACAGGTCTACTTTAAATAATGACTGTATACTGCTTCTATGGTGAGTGAGTGAGTGATTAGGTGCACTTGTGTGTGTGTGGTTGTGTCTTGCCTGCAAATCTTTGATGTCAAATGGTTCCTCATAGATGTAGGCAGCATCAGCCCCTGAAGCCAGGCCCCCCACAGTGGCGAGGTAGCCACAGTAGCCTCCCATAGTCTCAATAATGAACACGCGTCTCTTGGTCCCGCTGGCTGACTGCTTGATGCGGTCGCATGTCTGACACACGCACACGAGCTCACAAAGTTAGTACACGATAAGCGCTTAACACAAGCCAACCTATTTAACTTTGTCTGTGCTTCTGAGCTCACGTTACTCCATCAAAGTGTTGTGAAATCTAACCAGCAAACGCAATGGTTAGAGGTCACGAGGTGTGAACGTAAGACTTTCCACATAGTAGAGCAACAGCAAAGCACCATGCTTATTTAGCAAACAGTCAACTTGCTACATTTCAACAATAGATTCAAGCTAAATGCCGCTTTCGCCGCACAGACTGGAGTCCTGCGAAAGATGACAGAACACATCAAACGGTAACATTAAATTCAGAATTGCAAACACTTGGTTAGATTCTATTTAGAAACCTTTTTCTACCTGAGCTGGGGGTGGATTTTAATTTTGATAGCCCAGTGCTGACAATCAGGTAAATATCAGGTAACCTAGGGTCAAGTTCAGAAGCTGCAACAGTGATTAAAAATGTGAAATGCTGTGAATTCACATGCTTTGCAGACAGCCCCATCTTCCAAAAATGGGAAGTCGTTCATAAATAAACAGTTGCTTTACCTTTTATCAGAGCTAAGATATAGGCTTTGTAATGAATGTGTTTCTCTACACAGACTCAAACTAACAGTTACAACATTAGCATATTACATATTAAATGTTAGGAAAAACATCGATCTACAATACCTGAATGAGCACCATTTTAATTCATGTTTTTGTGCCTGATTTCAAACAACTTGGAGAGTGTGTACCAAAGTTTTCCATCTTTCCAAGTTGTTTATATGATGTGAAGGGGCTCAGTAGGAAAACATTTTTCCAATTATTCCAGCAGCATGTGGATGCACATTAAATCTAGGCCTTTAAAGTTGATGTTAGAATTAGAGTCCAGTCTAAGTTGTAGCTCACAGAGTCCTGTAGCCCTTATGCTAACTGTAAAAACCAGTGCAGAAAATAGTGATGGATCCCTTTCTGGAACCAAACAGGTTGCTGAGTATTAGCACTGGACCATACTTAATATCTTAGTATCATGGGTCACTTTCAGTGTCTTTGCACAAGCATCTCAAACAAAGCGCTCAAAGCTCTGCCGGCGGCGGGTTGACTGCCTTACCTCCACGATGGCATTGAGGGCCGTGTCTGCCCCGATACTTAGATCGGTGCCGGGTACATTGTTACTTATGGTGGCAGGCAGCATACACATCGGGATGCAAAACTCCTCATAGGTAGCGCGAGCCTCATACAGCTGCAGCAGACTCTCAAACGCCTGAAGCAGCAGTATATAGAAAACGCGTTAGAGGGCCGGCCACTGGGAGAGAGAGAGGGGTGAATCTCTCTCAGTTTGCGAGAGCGTATCCTGCCATTCCGGCACGTTCCGTGTGATAGCGGCTATGGCTTCCCTTTGGCAGATAGGACAGGAGGACAGGAGGGTGAATAGAGTGGTGGAGAAAAGAAAAAAGAAAATGAAGACAGGATTGGAAGAGCAGAGCTGAGGAGAGATACGGAAACACGTAATCTAGAAAGGAAGTTGATGTCCAGAGAGAGGAGAGGGAAGAATGACAGACAGAGACAGACAATAGATAAAGAGACAGGACAGAGAGCTGTGTGTTTTGTGGGCCTCAAAAAAACGAACACAGTGGCACGGCATATAACAACCATATGACAGCCATATCTGCTTATATGCAGCAGGACAAGCAGGGCTGATCCAGTCTGCATACACAAGATGAGGACATGAAGAAGATGATGGCCAAGCTAAGATTCCTGTTTGAAAAACGCCACGCGTTACCTGAACTACAGGCTCTTAAGCTTGTGCTCTGCAGATGTGTAGATGTCAAAACCTGCATGCGGCCAGCCACTCATCTCCACGTGTCAGAGGACACTATCGCAAGCACAGACAGACAGAGAAGGGCAAGCAGAGCAAACATGGCGGCCACGACACGTGTGCACCTCACAGCATGCCCCCGCGTTGTCACTCGCTTACTTACCTGATCGGAAGGGAGTTTTACATTTACATTTACCAGTCACGCCTCGGTTTGTCTGTCTGAATTTCTAGTTTTTAGGGAGGCTTTGTGCCCGATGTGGCTGACAGATGCCACTGAGACGAGATTTTCCTCCAAATGATCCCCTGACAGGCCGGTGACTGGTAAAACAGAACATTGTGTTTTCTCCCTTCTTGAAACACAGCTGGCTGGCTGGCTTGCTATGTGAGCATATGTGTGTGTGTCTGTGTCATATCTGTCTACTCCTGTTGTCAGGCCCCATCACTTACAGTAGTGATGGCGTTCAGAGCCGTGTCAGCGCCAATGCTGAGGTCAGAGCCCGGCACATTGTTGGAGACAGTGGCTGGGACCATGACCATGGGCACACAGAACTCGTCATATTTCCCACGAGCCGTTAACAATTCCAGCAGTGACAGGAAGGCCTGCAGGTCAGAGCCAAGGGGTTTAGTGTCTGCGAGCGGTTTGGAAGGTTGGTTTGGTTGAGAGGTGCTACTTGCCACAAAGGAAAGGGTAAGACATAAGTGGAGGGTGCCAAGGGGAGGAGCCAGGTCTATCACAACGGACAGCAGCGAAACAGACAGGTACCACTCCACATTCACCCTCAAAAACACACACATACATACACAGGATAACTCATTTACTTGCATTCATCAAAGGAAAAGTAAAGCTGGTGAGCATCTATACAGGAGTGCGTGAAATGGCTGAAGAAACGCAGGCGTTCATTCCTGTTAATTCAAATACATCAACTTAAGGATCCTTCTTTCTCACTATATATACATTTATATTTATACTTTTAACATTTAGCATAAAATGCTGAAAATTAGCTTATAATGTTGCAGTTCTACAGTTCTGCTTTTAGGCAGAGAAATTCATTTAAAGTATAGCTATACACATGACTATGCTTGGAACCATATGGTGGTGTGCTGAAATGAAATGGGATAAGGCTGATGGAAAAGGTCAACATTACATGGTTTGCTGCTAAAGTCACCAAAAGTCACTCAAGAGCTTTTAAGCTTCTACACTTAAAGATGAGAAGCATCTAGTGATAGATTTAGCAGCAATTAAAAGCAAAAAAAGCAGAGGGAAAAAAACGTACCTCAAATCCACCGATAATCAGCAGTGCGTTTATATTGTGCTTTCGCATCTGCTCAGCAATTTTGTCCACATGCTTTGCAGGAAGTGTTCTGAGGATTATGAAAACAAGTATTATTTATATGCATCAACTTTCTGGACATCTACAAAAGCAGTGTGGTATAGTGCACTCTTATTCATAGTTATTTAAAAGGAAAAAAAAAAGATAGAATCAGTTGCTGAACATTTTTCACCTTTTCGTTCCCAGCAGAGAGCCACCCTGTCCCGTCCAACCTCCAACATCACCCCATTTCACCTCCTTAATCTGAAGGGAAGAGAACAGCAACACATGCATTCGATTTCTTACAGGGACATGAGACAATGCGCTGAGACAAATATATGAGCTATCAGCGACGCGCCGATTCATTCACAGGATGCTTGTTTTTTTTTATTTTCCTAATTTAGTGTTCCACCTCTTTGTAAACTCTCAAATCATTAACTTGTACAGAGCAGACAGTGAATAGCTTCAGGTGCCGCCTTCTTCTTTTTTTTTTTTACATGTTAAGAGTTCCACAGTCACTAGAATGTGTGTGTGTGTGTGTGTATGTGTGTGTTCCCTTGGGTAGGTGGAGGGTACACAAATACAATGGCAATCAGCGGATCAAAAATTGTAACATTTCTACTTTATTTGCTTTCAGCCTTTTTGCACTGATCCATGTCTTTCAATTCCAAATTTAATATCCCTTTCAAAACACTGATTCTGTGTTGTTGCATTTAAAACACACCTTACAGCTCTCATAACCTGTGTTGGTCACAGTTGTGTATTTTCTGACCCATCCTCCTGGGTCTCAGGGCTGAGCTGAGCAGAGATTGTGAAGAACAGTTAATTTGCTGAACAATCTCTTTTATGTAGTGGCGTAACTGCTCCAGTGGAAACACACAGAGGTGTGTAGCAGAGAGTCCTTGAGTACTGAATTATAGAAATCCATTATTCCCTCTGGTCTAATCTTCTTAGGGTCAGTAGGCACAGTCTGAATTCAGCTGGCCAGGTCTCATACTGGATGTTTAACTAACCAGTGACAGTAGAGACATTTTGATGAAGATAAATGGTCAGATTGTTTCTTAAGTGCTGTTCACTGAGCCAGCCCCACACTCTGAGCAGTGTTTCACTAATAGAAGGTCAAAAGAGAACAGCGGAGTCTGAAACCAGTTCTACCAGTAACGCAACAAAGAAACAGTTTCGTCTCAGATTACAGATCAGTACAGTGTTTAGGT
>JAMQGT020007573.1:0-70952 GCA_024447675.2 Pterophyllum scalare | reverse complement strand
GCAATACATGGTAATGTTTTTGCCCCTTGGTTCAGTTGGTCTTACTACTACAAAGCCATCTGCCCACAGCTCAGCCACACAGTCTGTATATATGAATAGTCAATGTGAATTAACTTGTTTCTCAGTGTTCTCTATTAGCAATGAGCTGCTCAGAAATCACTGTCCTCTCCCAGGAAGTGTGTATGTGTGCATATATATACATATGCATGTGGATGAGGGATCTAATTAAGAGGCTCCTTAATATATGCGTATGGATAGGCTTTTTCAGTAAAACAAATTGTGGGAACATATCATACAGACATGACACACACACACACACCCACATAATACACAGACACTTGCAGACACACAGAAACACTTTCAATCTTCGGGAGCTGAATGCCGCACACATACTGGCACTGCCTGGGCTCCTGCAAGAAACTGGAGTGATGGATTCTGCCTGATTGTAGGTTTTAGGTATTATTCATCCTCTTTTTTTTTTTTTCATTTGGGAAGGTGTGCTGTTAGTGCATATTCAGTGTGTTTGTAGAGAGATTATTTCTGGCAGATGGAGAGAACCGTGGCCCCTTCTGCAGGGTCAGCGGGAAGTTAACCAGCACAGATTGTTCCCTCTTCTCCTCTCCTCTCTCTGCTTTCCCTTTCCCCCTCCTTCTTCATCCCTCAATGGGCCTCTAGACGCCCACCTTCGACCTACTCTCATACCCTTCTCCGTCTCTTCTTTAAGCAATAAATGGCTTTGTTGTGTCTTGTTCCTTTGGTTAGGTTACATATGCTATATTTTAGCAATTTTATTCAAGTATGTCATCCAAAAGCACAAACAGAAGACATGAAAAGGCTTTAATATGCGTGGATGGTATTGACCATCAAGCAGCAGGCTGCTTTAACATCAGTGTTTTGTTCTCTGCTCTCCAGGCAAAGTGAATGCCAGACCGCACATCTGCCACAGCTGTGAATAACATGGAAATCCAATACACAGAGCCAATGTTTCTCAAATCCTTACATATCGTCCACCTCTGATCACAGCTGCAGAGCGAGCCGTCTGCCACTTTATAATCAGTCTCTTTGGGTTGAGTGGAAAGTTTTGGTCTGAAAACTCTTGAGAAGGAAATACTGATCAAAGCTTTCAGAAGATATCACAAGATACCAGTGAAGCACAACTGAGAGTCTGCCTGGTGGATGTTTACTCTTCTATGAATTATTTCGTTTTGACTATATATGTTTGTGGGCATGCAGTGTTATGTTAGCTCATTCAGTACATCATGCTTAAGTTTGCTTTGTTTCCTCCTTAACAGGTTGTCTTTAGGAACTTTGGTCTTTGTTTCTGGAATGTTTGGAGCAGATGTTGGCTCCTGATTTTCAGGACAAACTTGTGTTTGAAGACAAATCCACATGAATATAGATTAATGATTGACTGGAATCAGATCGGTTTGATGAGCAGCTGATGTTTCATTTCTTCAGGAAACAAACTGTGTTGTGTTTTTATTTAATGGGAAAAAAAACATCATCTGCAGTTAAAGTCACACACAGGCGGTGTGCTGCTGTTTCCTGGTCCTTTCAAATAAAATAATGCACTTGTAATGAGCAATGCATGGGGCTACTTACTAGGTTCAGTTGCATATACTATCACCTCACGATACATCTGGATGGAAGTGATAAAAACATGCATTTTGAGCTTATATTTTATGTCGTTTGCCTTGCCAAGAAATACCATGAAGAATTGAGACCAGTCTCAGCAGCAGCAATATTTTACCACTCACCATAAACACACTCCAGTTAAACCCAGTGCACTCTATATCGTGCCACTCTAATTGTACTGTATGTGTAGATGTCAAAATATTATGTATATGTTATTTTATGTATATTAGTGTATATTTAAAGTACTATTAGGTTTTTCCCTTTTAATGCTGTGAGCTGCCCTTTGGCACTATGGTGATGTCAGTTTCCGGTGGGCTTGGCACAGTGAACGGGTGCAGTCTCACACTACTTACCCAGGGTCACTGCTGAGGTGGCATAGCAGGGCATGAGGGCGAGTAGGGCTGGCACATTTTCTGTTGGCCATCTCTTGTCTGGTCCTATTTCATCACTTTTACTTGATTGACTGCTCCCATTCCTGTTTGCTTTGATCAAAGCAGCGAGTTGATTCAGAATGAACTCTGGTAAATGCATCACAATAAAGAGCCCAACTTATATTCTCAGCAGTTTTCTTAATGGAAGTAGTCACAACAGAATGTGATATGCTATCATCAACTTAACTGACAGATGATATTGTTTTTTACAGTTAGAACAACATGCTTTAAAGGTAATTGAATTGAACAGCATTTAAGCAGTTACACATACACTACTTGTGTTTTTACATGGATATAAGTATCCCATGTGCTAGTCATGTTTTGCAGCTGTGTGCATCTCTTCTAATGTCTGTCTGTCTGCTTCGGGGAATCCATCAGAGTCAGCAACTTTGACAAGTTGATATGTCAAAAATGTCTGCGAGCTAGTTTGACTGGGCTTGCAGCAGTTCTCCTATTTGTGTTTAGCTGTTTTAAAATGTAGTTATAGCTTCTGTGAGTTAGCAGTAGCATAAATATACAGATTAAAACACTGCTGAAATTTACAGCACTAAGCATTTACCTTGTGTCAGCAGCAATTCATAGTGCTTTCCCTGTTATTTGGTTCAGTTGCGTATTGTTGCTGAAAGTCTCACAGCATCAGTTTCATGAACCTGTGTGTGTCCCATTAACAGTGGCTGGAGCATTTTGAGCTGAGAGGCCAGGAGATTTTCTGGTTGTTTGCATATGCGCTTTGTGGATAAACCTCTGGTCTTTTATGAGAAACTGATGGGAAACCAGCATGTTAGACGAACTGGTGCTAGCTCAGCTTTCACTGCTCTGAGATCAGTTACAATCTGCACACATGCAAAAACAGAGCTAGCATTAAGAAGTAAGTGAGCTTCTGTCATTTATCATCTTAATCATTAAGTTTTCCCTCACTAACCACCCTAACCAGCATGTGTGACATAAGAAACTTTTAATAACTCCTTTATCACATTAGTAAGGAAACTCTTGATGACAGAGAGGAACTCCTATTATATCCAGATTATTAAAAACAGCCAAGATGAAAAGGTGAAGGCTCATCCAGCACTTTCAGATTAGTGTCTTTAAGAAATCAGTTGATTGACTAAATGTACTAAAGTTTAACCAGCTTTTTTCTAATATACCACCTTCACCATCTACACTCAGCAAGAAGACATGTAAGCTAATCTGGAGATTAGCTTTAGCAGCAGGTCACAATTGCAGTGGATTTATGACCTGAAACAAAGCCAGACTACTGAAGACACGAGTATCCAGGGAGGTAGAGAACACTTCCTCACCTGCTGTCTTCCTAATGGTGAAGATGTTTTGCAAGAATGTTTATAAATTCCCTCTCGACAGGGAATATTTCTTCTTTGCACACATTATTTTTAAGCACTTACTCCTTTTCTAACTAGACACATCCCAAATGTGTGCGCAATCACTAAACTTTATGTGCACACTCATCCTAGTCTTTCAATAGTGGGACACTGAACAAGTACAACAGACAGAGGTTCTGGCACAAGGTGCTGAACGGAGGAAAAGGAGGCAGCAATCGTTAGGAGACAGGCAAAGAGACAGGAAAGAGACAACAGGTGTGTGTTTAATATAAGAGTACTCACACACATAGTTTTACCCCTTTAAAAAAAAAAAAAAAAACATGAAAAAGCTCCGGCTACTTCATTTTCCATTTAATATCACATAGCTTTTAGTGAAGCTGTATTGTGATGGTTTTTTTTGTCTCTCTCCCTCTCAGCCCCAACTGGTCATGGCAGATGACTGCTCCTCCCTGAGCCTGGTTCTGCCAGAGGTTTCTTCCTGTTAAAAGGGAGTTTTTCCTTCCCACTGTCACCAAGTGCTTGTTCATAGGAGGCTGTTTTGACTGTTGGGTTTTCTCTGTAATGACTGTAGGGTCTTTACCTTACTATATAATAAGCCTTGAGGTGACTGTTTGTTGTGATTTGGCGCTATATAAATAAAATAAAGGCAGCACGGTGGCGTGGTGGTTAGCACTGGTGCCTCACAGCTGGAATAACATCTAGAAGGCCTGGGTTCAATTCCACCTTTGTGGAGGTTGCATGCTCTCCCTGTGTCTGCGTGGATTCCTCCTACAGTGCAAAGACATGCAGTTACTGGGGTTAGGTTGACTGGTCACTCTAAATTGCCCATAGGTGTGAATGTGAGTGTGAATGGTTGTCTGTCTCAGGCTGGTGACCTGTACAGGGTGTATCCTGCCTCTCGCCCTATGATAGCTGGGATAGGCTCCAGCCCCCCCCGCAACCCTGAACAGGCAGAGAGATGGATGGGTGAAATAAAATTTTATTTTTTTTTCCATTTTTTTTCCACTTAGTGCTCTCCATTTACAACTATACTGTGCATGTACACATTCCTGTATCATATGTCTACAGGAAAAAGAAAGAAAAAAGTCAGATCATCAAATTAAGTTGTCTAGGGCCCACAAAACATTTGTGGTGATTTTGATTAGGAGAGACCTGGAAATGTTTAACTTGTTCCTTGAGGCTGAGCAATAAAATACACCCTTAGTAATGGACGCTGGACTCTGGGTAATAAAATACATATAAGCTGAAGTACAACTCAAATTCCAATAAAGTTGGGATGCTTTGTAAAACAGAATGCAATAATTTAAAATTTTCAGAAACCAATTCAAACTTTTACTATGTCATGAAAATTATTAGCTCAATTTGAATTTGATGGCAGCATCATGTTTCAGAACAGTTGGGACAGGAGCAACAAGAGGCTGGAAAGATACAGTGATACAACCCCCCCCCCCAAAAAAAACCCCCAGAAGAACAGCTGGAGGAACATTTTGCAACTAATGAGGTCAGTCATATGATTGGGTATAAAAAGAGACAGAGTTTCTCAGAAGTAAAGATGGGCAGAGTTTCATCAATTTGCAAAAAAAAAAAACAAAAACAAAAAAAAACTTAAATTGTGGAACAATTTCAAAATAATGTTCCTCAATGTAAATTTGTGAAGACTTTGAACATCCCATCATCTACAGTACATAATATCAAAAGAGTCAGAGACGCTGAAGAAATCTCTGTGCATAAGGGACAAGGCTGAAAATCAGTGTTGGATGCACGTGATCTTCAGGCCCTCTGTAGGCGCTGCATTAAAATCAAACATGATTCTGTCATGGAAATCACTGCATGGACTCACAAACACTTCCACAAATCAGTGTCTGTGAACGCAGTTCAACGTACCATCTACAAATACAGGTTAAAGTTCTATAATGCAAAAGAAGATGCCTTATGTGCACATGATCCAGAAACCCTGCTGTCTTCTCTGAGCCAAAGCTCATTTAAAATGGACTGAAGCAAAGTGGAAAACTGTTCTCTGGTCAGACAAATCAACATTTGAAATTCTTTTTTAGAAAACATGGACAGACAAAAGAGGAGAGGGACCATTCACCTTGCATCTCTGATGGTGTGGAGGTGCATCAGTGCCTACGGAATTGGCAGCTTGCACATCTGTAAAGGCACCATCAATGCTGAAAGGTATGCACAGGTTTTAGAGCAGCATGTGCATCCATTCAGATGAGGTCTTTTTCAGGGAAGGCCTTGCAGATTTCAGCAAGACGATGCTAAACCACATACTGCATCTATTACAGCAGCATGACTTCCTAGTATTAGAGTCTGGGTGCTGAGCTGGCCTGCCTGCAGTCCAGACCTTTCACCAAATGAAGGGTCTGGACCCACTTCAGTTTGTATACCAAGCGCACATCGGGGTGGATGACACTGCCATTTTCCTCCCACAACAAGCTCTTTCTAACCTGGAGAAGCCTGGAAGCTCTGTGTGAATCATTTCCTCTTATCCTGATTTCTCCAGTGCTTTCAACACAATCCAGCCTACACTTCTAGGGAACAAGCTGGAAAACACTGGATCTATTACCACCTGGATCCTGGACTACCTCACTAACTGTCCACAATGTGTGGCTGTGTTTCTGAAACAGCTGTCTACAGCACAGAGGCCCCACAAGGAACAGTCCTAGCCCCGTACCTCTTCACCTTATACACTGCCGACTTCTCCTACCATTCACCCACTTGTCATCTGCAGAAGTTTTCTGATGATTCTGCGATTGTTGGTCTCATACGTGACAGAGATGACAAGGAATACAGAATGCTAATATGGGGATTCTCAGACTGGTGCCAAAAGAACCACCTCCAGATCAATGCAGGAAAAACCAAAGAGCTGGTGGTGGATTTCAAGCACACTCCCCCCACACCAGTGAACATCCTGGGAATGAACATTGAGAGGGTTGCATCTTATAAGTACCTGGGTGTCCACCTGAACAATAAACTGGACTGGTCAGAGAACACCAGCACACTCTACAAGAAAGGCCAGAGCAGACTCTACCTGCTCAGGAAACTGAGGTCCTTTGGGGTGCAGGGTGCACTCCTGAAGACATTTTATGACTCTGTTGTGACATCAGCCCTTTTTTTACAGTGTGGTGTGCTGGGGGAGCAGTATAACAGCTGCTGACAGGAAGAGACTCGATAGGCTCATCAAGAAGGCCAGCTCTGTCCTGGGCTGCCCCCTGGACATTGTGGAGGTGTTGACGGAGAGGGGGGCGATGGCAAGGCTGTGCTCCATGTTGTCAAATGACTCCCAGTGACAGGCTGCTGCACCCCAAATGTTTGAGGGAGCGCTATCGCAGGTCTTTCCTCCCTGCAGCAGTCAGACTGCTCCCAGAAATCAATGTAGCCTAATGTGTTCACTATTACTAACACTGTACAATATACCTAATTTCTAACAGGTTTGGTATTTATTTAGTGCAATAAACAGGTGCAATATAATAATCCATTTTTAAATAAATGAATATACCGCCAAGGATGCTTTTTCTCTTCTAAATGCTACCATTTGAAATACCGGATAAACATTTTCATGAATGGGATAAAATTATCTCTAGGTTTATATGGCAGGAGAAAAGGCAGAGAGTGTGATACCAAACATTACAGTTAACGAAGAATAAAGGAGGCCTTGCCCAGCCTTGTATGAAGGACTATTATATTTCAGCCAAAAACAACGGTTTGTTGGTGTGATACAGAGTATCAAGCTACATGGAAAGAAATAGAAAGGGGTCTTACTGGAGAATGTCCACTCCAGGCAAGACTCGGTGATAAAACATTAAAAAGCAGATAGAACAAGGTAATCAATGGATTAATCTCCCATTTAAATATGGCTTAATTTAATAAATGTAAACAATTGGCAACAAAAGGTAAAGATGGAATCAATATGATCTTGATTTCATCTCAAATACAGACAGAGGGGACAAAATATGGACTAAACAAGGTATAGCCTGTTATTGTACCATGCACCAGAAACAGATTTTAAAAGATTTTGAATCATTAAATTGTCAGTACCAGCTTAAAAATAATGATTTTTTTAAAGATATTTTAAAAATTACAAATTATACAAATACAAACAAATTAAGGATTGGTCCTGTTTGTTTACACTTTCTTGAAGCCTTTATAAACCTTATTCATTTCCTCTCTCCTTCGCTCGCTCCTCTTCTCAATCCTCCACCTTCTCCATCTGTCATATTTTACCTTTGAGTCCAGGTCTCCTTTCCATTTAAGGATGGCCTGAAACGTGGACAATCGGGTCATGTCGAAGACGACGAGCGCCCCCACCGCCTCTCTGTAGTACACACGGGTCATGTTGCCATACCGTTCCTGTCCTTTTTAAAGGAAACAGAAGACAAAACCCAGGTCCATGTTAATTTACTGTGGAGATTTATTACATCTGATCAGGAGAAAGTTGAAATCATCAGCAAGAAATGTGACAATAAGGAGGAAGAGGCTTAAAAACTGAATTTAACGCCAGCGATCACCTGGGACTTACAAGACAAGAAACTTATTTATAAACCTGGAATTATGCTTACCTAAAAACTTATTGCAGACATTCTTAAATTAGATTTGAGCTTCATTACTGATAAATTATTAATATTAGTAATGCCTCTGAAACTGAGGCAGCTTGTAATAATTCCAACAGCCCAAGGTAAAATACAGAAATTATATTATTTATTTGAAACATAAGCCAAAAAAAAAAAAAAAGCAGTAACACTTCACATTTGGAACACTAAAACCATCATATGTATGCCATATTTTGTTCTGCTTTAAATTAAATGATTGTAAGCCATGTCTTTCTGAACAGGAGCTGATGTTTTTCTCACTGCTGACCACCACTCACATGTCAAAAAACAAACAAACAAAAAAACCCAGTAGTAAGATGAAGTTTTGTTAAACCAGCGTGAGCATGCACTGCAGAAAAAAAGTAATCATTTGTTGAATGTAGGCAAAGCATGTGTGTGGACATTTAAGACTCCTGGAAACTAACTTGCTCCACATGATCCCAATATACTGGTGAATCAGCAGACACACACACACACACACACACACACACAGCACATGACTGTGCTTACGTGCCCAAACATTAAGCACACAAGCTGTCTCCTAAAAGCAGATGGTACCTTTGCCTTTTCCTGCAAGCTAGCTGATCATTGCTAATAGCCTCAGGTCAAAGGTCAACAAGCAAGTCCTGAAAACCAGGAAACTGTGTGTTGTGTAAATAAACTGAAATGTGGAACATTCATATTTGCTGTATTCCTGGGAGTTAAAGAAAAGGACTGACATCATTCTTGAACCATATATGATGTTAATGAGGCTGGCTTAGCATAAATACTGGTACCAGCAGGGGAAAGCAAACATAATCTAACAACAAAATCTGCCTATCACAACCTCTAAAATGTTTAAGTGAAAAACAAAATGATGTTTTTTTTTTGTTTTTCTTTGTGGACAAGAGAAGTAGGGATGTTAATCGTGGATCGAAATGACTTACGCTAACTCACATATTTTAGCTTGAGACTTGTACCTATGAAACATTCAAATGTCAAACTGCAAAAACTTTGCTGGTGTGACTTAAACGCTCCTCCTGACCCTGAAGAAACAGCTTCCCTTCATCCAGAAAAACCTGCACCAAGCAGTCATGCGATCATCACTTCCCCACACTGTAAGCACAACCTGCCAGCTGTTTCTGCAACTGCAGCAGCTCTAGCGCAAAGGCATAACTGGTTATTATGCTGAAGTCCGCCTGGATAACAGCCTCAGCCGGACCTCTTCATGTAAATGATAACTCCTATCAGTGCGCACGTGACTCGACACACAGCAAGAGACCTGAAAACCAGTGTGTTTTAATGTGTGTGTATGTGTGTGTGTGTGGGAGGGGGAGACAGCTGCAAGACAGGAAGGAAAGAAGTTCCCAAGAATCGAATTACGTGCAATTAAAGAGACATACGGGAGGATTTTATAAGGCGAATACAGAGAACTTTTCTTGTTATGTGCCTCTGCAGGAATGAAGGCTGACCACTCCCCCCCACACCCCCACCCTGGGGTGGCCACTTCTCAAATTGTGCAGCACAATTGTTGAATGTGTCAGCAAAAAACACAGAAGAGTGTGAAAGTGCAAACTACTGTACGTTTGTTCTACGGTTCACTCCTTGCTTGCATTGTGCATGGATGCTAAAAACACTGACCTGCTCACTTCGCTAACAGGTGACAAAACCTGAACATTTCACCAAGTGCAGCTAGTTTCTTATATCTAATGTGGCATTTTGCATTGCAGAAAAAGTATGCATGAGCTACAACCCACTTTCAAAAGATTTTGTGTTGGCTTAGTGCAACACTGGCATAAGCCACAACTGAGGAGCGGCAAACCATTGGCAACTTAGGGATCTCTGTGCTACTGGGAATTTACTCAACTCAATTTTAAGACACTTGTGCTTTACTTTCATGCTGTTTCATACTTCTGGTTTCAGAGAAAAAAAAAGTCTCTAAATTTACAGGAAAAGTAGATACAGTTTTCTCCCCCTCATGCATCTACAGTACAACATGATGTAACGTAATTCTACTTCTAAGTGTTTGAGGTACATGTTCCAGATATCTGTGGGTATTCTGAATGTAAGATGTTTATGTGTGAAGAGTGCAGTACTTTTTTCCTTCACTTAAGTAAAAGATATTGATGAGCATTTTCACCGCTGTTGGGAAAACTGGATCCATGTTGTCATTACGTGTCAAAACAAATAAACAGAATATGCTTAATTTTCGACAAAGCACACCGTGCATGCAGTGTATGGGGTATGACAGTGGCAATAATGATGTAGGACAAAATCCACACACTGCAGGTTCATAAATATTCTAAGATGATTGAATTAAGTGTCATAACCTTTCTGCTTCTTCTTTTAGCTGCTCTCTTTAGGGGACGCCACTGCTGCCACCCCAACCTTCTGCGTGTCCTCCTTCACTACACTCATGAGCCTCCTCTGTGGTCTTCATTTTGTCCCCGTGCCTGACAGCTTCATCTTCAACACCCTTCGTCCAATATATCCACTATTCCTCCTCTGCACATGCGCAAACCATCTCAGCCTCTCTAACTTTGTCTCCTAAAGTACTCAACCTGAGCTGTCCCTCTGAACTACTCATTTCTAATCCTGTCCCTGCTGGTTATTGTCTGTCTTGTGAACAGCATTTACAGCCCCAAACTTTTCTAATCAAAACTTTTTCTAGACATTACCCAAAGAGGTGCATTCATATCAGACACCTTTAACCCGCCAGCTTCCTCGTACAAAGTTCCTGTGTGTCAGACTGTGCTGAGGTTCAAAGACAGTAGCTACATCCAGGTGAGTGTCATGTGTCCCGCCTCCTGCACGCTCTATCCCGGCAGCTCCCTCGCCTTAACCGCACAAACTATTTCCAGCAGCGAGTCAGAGGCGGAAATATTTCCTGCTGTCTGCTGCGCTCAAGATGCACAACTGTAAATAATCCTGATCTGACAGTCCCAAAATAACCCCTCATGTATGAAAATGCCTTTATATGATTATGACCCTCATAAGGATCTCTCCTGATGTTGAGTTTAGTCAGCGGTGGATTACATGGTCAGTTCCTTTGTTTTAGTAAAAGTGCCGTCAGCATTACGAAGCCAGAATAGTGGACTTATGTTACAGGGTTACGAGCCCAGTGCACTTCTGAGTAAATATCAGTCTGCTGGTGCAGTTGCCAAAGGGGGAACCTGGCCAAGGTTGTGTTTTCAGTGCTATCTGTCTGTGTGCTGGTGCAGCAACAGGCTCTCTGGGGGATCTGTGAAGGAAGACCTCATGAAATGTGGGTACTGTAATTCAACTCTGTAGCACATGTAATTTATATCTTTCACAATACTGTTCATTTAAGCATCATTCTGTTGTCTATAAATGGAGGAAAAGTAGGTTGCAGATTAACCATGTAGTCTAATTCTACTAGCATTTTGTCTACTTGTATTTTGTACTTGCACCGTACTCTGTGTCGAAGCACAATGTGTTGTTCGGTTTGCGCTGCGTGTACCTGCACACTGTATACTTACATACGGCCAAGGTGACAATAAAGTTCACTTTGGCGTTGACATAATTGTGAGACAGGCCACCAGCCTCGGTGGAAGTCTGGAGTACAAAGCCTGAGCTGTCTTACCTGTAAACAGAGGGACCCTGAGAAGAGTGTAATCTTCCACCAAAGCTGAGTTTTAATGTGCACCAAAATCTAATGAGTTCATGAGTTTCAGGAACTTGACTGCAGACACAGGAAACACACCCCTGCCAGTTTTGCATTACTAAAAAGCTGCAGGTTTCCCTAGAAAAGCTGGAAACATGTAAATAACAAATGTCTCACAATTGTAAACACAGGACTTGGTTAATATGTGTCGCTGTTTGGGGTCATATTTGAATGATTCACATGTTTTCACACTGCAGTCACAATCTTAAAGCTTTTTTAAAGGTAGGCTTTCAAGAGAATTAGAAGCATATAGACATCCACGGAGGCCATGCCTACAAGGTGGAGGTTTTTTGGGGGGTTTGTTTGTCTGCCTGTCGACAACTACCGAGCAGATTTTCATTAAACTTGGAGATGTGGAACATGCGCAGAGGACGAACTCAATACAATTTGGCGTGGCTCTGACTTGTTTTTAGAAAATAACCGAATATTTATGAGTGGCACTTCTGCGTCTATTCTTAATATTTTTCTTGATATTGTTTCTTGAAGTGCGTGACTGTGTGTATTTGCATGTGCGGGTAACGCGTAAATCTAATTGGCTACAATTCCACCCCAAAACAACAGTAATCAGTACGCACCGGCGATGTCCCACAGCTGCAGCCTCACCACCGTCTTGTGGTCCCAGTTGAGCACTTTGAGGGCGAAGTCCACTCCGATGGTGGCTCGGTAATGCTGGGAGAAGACCTGGTGGACGTATCGCTTTATGATGGACGTTTTGCCAACTCCCAGATCGCCGATGACTAAAACTTTGAGCAGGCGTTCGTGCTGCATGATTACTGCTCCGGCAGAGAGCGTGTGTTAATGAGCTGGCACAGCGTGGACTCCAGTTATAAGTTCCGCATAAACAAGAGTTGCAAAATGCGATGAGTTTGACCGGTGTCACCGTATCAGAGGTCATGCGTGGAGTTTCGCTCGTAATAGTGGACTCTTAAATTCAAATAAACATTATCGAGAACTGGTAGTTAATTTTAAAAGTAACAGAGGAAAGCGAGTGAGCCCGAGGCCTGCAGATGCTAAAGGAGGCGGCACAGAAACAATCTGATGTACTAAACTACATCAGATTATTGCTCTCATCGTTAATGTCCCAGTATGCTGTTGCTCAAGTCTTCATGGCAGGTCGGTTGCTTTGCGTCTCAGCCAGAAAGAGCTGTTCCAAAGTTTAAACTATAAAACAAAGAAAATGAAAAACAGAAAAACGAAGTGCGTTTATCTGATGAGGCTGCGGTCCGTGTGCGGTTCTCCTCTCCTCCTCCCACATCTTCGGAGAAGAATCTGCAACGAGAAGTTTGTGTCGCAGCTGTCTGTTTGAGGGAACCACGCCCCCACACTGTGTGTGTGTGTGTGTGTGTGTGTGTGTGTGTCAAACACACAACACGTATTAAACGCTGCTTCGTGACAGAAGCACCCCTGAGGCGTCTGGCGCGTCTTTCAGGCTCTAAGTTTAGTTTTATTTGTTGTCTTTGGGCTCAAGAGAACTCTGTCATTTTTCAGTGGTTTTAAATAAAGTATTATTTACTTGAGGATGACTCAGCAAACCAACAGAAACTACAGAGAGCAGGTTCAACCGCAGGAAAAAGGACTGTGCATACGGCGTTTTTAGCGTTTCACCAGACTTCAGCGCAAAGGGGATGTAATAGTGCAAAAGTAAGAGTGAACTAAGAGAGCTTTCAAATATAATGCTGTGGACTTTCATCAGCTCACCTTCATTTTTTG
This sequence comes from Pterophyllum scalare, assembly GCA_024447675.2. Lineage (NCBI taxonomy): Eukaryota > Metazoa > Chordata > Actinopteri > Cichliformes > Cichlidae > Pterophyllum > Pterophyllum scalare. The sequence continues at coordinate 57,580 of JAMQGT020007573.1, read as the reverse complement.
TGACCAGTCTTTGCTTTTAAATCATCTGCAGCAGCAGTCCAGGGTTGCAGCTTCCTCCCGTGGAGCTGGGCTACTTAAGTGCTGTCTCAGGCGGATTTTTTTTTTCTTGTGCAGGTCAGCGTAGAAATCGTATGAATACCTAGGAAAAGATTTGAAATAAACCGTACCTAATCCTGCCAGGCAAAATCCAGATTAGCACATTCAAACCAGCATACACACAACTTGCTGTGCTGTCTCTGTTTACTGGTGCCTAGCTTGTGACCCCAGTTCTGGGTTTTGGAGGCTACTTTTAAATGTAGGAAGGCTGACTGGGTAACCGGGCTGGTTTGTCATACAGATCTGGTAATCCTGGGAGCTGTCTGAGGTAAACTCACATTTTTTTTCCTGTACTTAGCAGGTAGTTTGTTTGGGCATCTTTAAAAGCTAACAGTAGGCTTATCTGTATGCTTAGCCAGTCTCAGTTTGTTCTGTTTTAACAGCTGTGCATCAGGTGGAAACATGGGTCATCTACCAAACTGAAGGTCAGTAGGTCAATCCTGGACCAATCCAGATGCTGAAGTACCCTTGGGCAAGCATGAATGTGAGCTCTGTGATATTTAAGTCAGACTTCTATCCCATTTTTAATTTTGCTTTTTTCCACTTAGCCTACATTTAAAAAACAGGAACCACTTATCTAATAGCGCCTGGCTCATGTATTATGCTGTGCTGCTGGGGCTCAGGAGGTGGAGCAGGTCGTCTACTAATTGGAAGGTCAGTGGCTTGATCCTTAGCTCTTCTAGTTTACATGGATGAGATACTGAACCCTAAGTCACCCTGATGCATCCATCAGTGTGTGAGTGTGTGAATATTAGCTGCAAAGAAAAAAAGGGTTTGTATGAATGTGTGTGTAAATGGGTGAATGAGGCATGCAGTAAAAAAAAAAAAAAAAAGTCACTGCAATAGAGTAGAAAAGTGCTATGTGAGTACCAGCCCACTGACTATTTCAAATTGCTACCTTTAAAGAAGAATACACTGCCTTACATTCATGTCCTGAAGATTAACCATTGAAAAACTTCTTCTAGTGAAAATGTAATTATTTACATTTTGGATCCTCGCTGACTGTGTAAACACATTTATATCCCCATAGCATGACTAACACACACACACACACACACACACACACACACAGACAGAGAGAGCGCTAGTCTGCGTATTTTAAAACTACATTTCCCACGTGTTGCAGCGCTTTCATAGGCTGTTCCGTGACTGCGCAGTGCTGCTTGAAGCGCGCAGTAAGTGCGCAGCTTCCTTCTACCGGCCACGCTCTCTAAAAAACCAGAAACAAATCAAAGGAAAAAATACATTTACTGTAGGTACACTGTTTATGGAAACTTGTTTCCGCCACTGTTTGCCCTCACTTAATCAGAATTTCCGGTTATTACCTCAAATTTCTTAAAACTCGAAATTTTAAGTCATTTTTTCAACTACGAGTTAGTTTCTCAGAGGTTCGAGTCCAGTTTTTCTTAAACGTATTTAGGATGTTGCCACGTGTTCTTGTATATTATATAAATACAGTACTCTGTACTTTTACAAAGGGGTAATGCAGCTTTGGGGTGTTAATGTTACGCTACATGGAGGAGACCGGCCAGTATGTGTCCACACCTCTAAAAGCAGTCACGCCTCCTCGTGTTGCGCCTCTGCGCGCTGCTTTACGGTAGTGGTACTGATGCGGGATGAGTCAGGCTATATGATGCTGCTGCTGCTACTGCTGCCATTTCATCAGCAGCGAAAACCTCCAAACACTCAGCAAACGCAGAAATGATACGGCGGGATTCCCCTCTGACAGCCCGCACCCTGCCCTCGTAAACATCCTCTCTTCTCGGGGGATCGAAACAGAGAACAGAGGCCTGCTCGCAGTTTATTCGTGGCTCCGAGCGAAAGCGCAAGATCCGGTTTTTTTTTTCTTTTAATTGCACCTGCACTTGGATGCGTTTTTTTTTCTTTCAGCGCTTGATCGGGCCTGACATTAAGAAGGTAGTCAGCCCCTGTGTCCTCCGGGGCCTGCTGTTCACCGGTCTCCGCCATCGAGCTTTCACACAAACACAAACTCTTTGTCGCTATTTCGGTCCTTTTTTTTGCTGCGCCCTGAGCATCGATCCAGCCGGACTTCGCTGTGCCATGGAGCCCTCAACAGCCCGGTCCTGAACAGCGTAAGAGGAGCGACCATTCTGGCCCTAAGTACTCCCACTGCTGCTCCAAGTAGGCTGCTTTCTTTTACAGTTTACTCTCTATAGTCCTGGTGTCGTTAAGCTTAAAAGTGTTCACCGCTTTTCAGTCATTATGTGCGTTTTCCTATAAACAACGGACTGTAACGAGTATATCCGAAGCAGGCCTTTAGATTCCTGTAAATGGATGTGATTTGGATTTATAATTGTAAAAAAAAAAGTCGCTTTGGACTAAATATCGTCGGCTGCTGCCCAATAAACAACACGATTTGATCATTTCACACCAAACTGTAAATCATAACTCGTAGCTGTGCGCACAAAATAACCTCACAAAAAAAGAAAAAGAAAGAAAGAATGATAGAAAGAAGTGCAGTCAATAACACCCCCACCCCCCGTGTGCAATCATGTCAGTCTCTCAACCGCAGCCATCTGTAAATGTTGGATATGTGATACGCTGCGTGTCGTGGTGGACCCCCCAAACTGCTCATCCGATGTGAGAGCCCATCAGGCTGCTATTCACCAGGGATTCAGCCACTAATGTTTGCATACCTCCCGAGCTACGCAACCTGACTCCACAGAGACGCGCATGGGGTGATGGGAGGCTGGCTCTCTGCCCGCCTGATGGCCTAGTCGGGAATGACTGTGGTGTGGGGATCTGTAGTATTACAGGAGACAGGCGTGTTATACATGGAGCAGGATAGCGTGTATTAAATCACTTAAATCGCATCATTTAGGAGATGTTTCGTCTCTTACTACCTGCGTTTTTATTGGGTTTCCTTTCTCATTGTTTAGGATCCAACAAGGCTGTAGAGGAATAAACAAGCGCTCCATCCAATAACATGCATGCGTTCACTTTTACAGAAAGACGAGCAGAGAAGATGCAAAATCATCTTTTACTGTTTAACACGCCTACAAGTCAAACTGGAACAGATGAAAACTTACAGTTTTAATGCTGCCTGTCTTTTAGGGGTGCTGACAGTCACTTAGATCTTGCTGCACTCTGCCTGCCTGTCTTCACCTTTCTGTGATCATTTTGATCATTTAGCTTCTTCTTTACTAATCACTGAAATACCATTAATGACTTGTGCTGACCAAATACCTGTGGCCAAATTAAATGTTTCTTCTGCTATTTTGGTTTGCACATTTCTGCAAAACCATGAAGATCTGGAATATTTCATGTTGTAAACCTTGTACAAAATAGGCATGAACAAACTGGCAGTTTTTTAGGTACACGTGCTAAGTGGCAGTTCTTGCGGTGAAAATGCCTTGTTATTGTCAGAGGTCAGAGGAGAATAGACAAGCTGCTCAAATAACCCCCCACTGCGACCAAGGTCCACAGAAGAGCATCTCTGAATACACAACATGACATCTCAAGCATTGAAGCAGATGGACTACAGCAGCAGAAGACCACATCGGATGACACACTCCTGTCAGCAAGGAAGAAAAAATTGAGGCGACACACAGGCTCACCAAACTGAACAACAGAAGGTCGGTAAAACGTCGCCCGGAGTCTCAATTTGTGTTGCTAAATTCTGATGGTCGGGTCAGAATTTGAAAGCATGGGAACAACACTTTAGGCTGCTGGTGGTGTAATGGTGTGTGGGATATTTTCTTGGCACACTTTGGGTCCCTCAGTACCAGCCGAACATAATTTAAACTCCACAGTCTATTGTGGTATTGTTGGTGACCATGTCCATCCCTTCAGTGTACCCATCTTCTGATGGCTGCTTCCAGAAGGATAACGCACCATGTCTCAAAGCTCAAATCATCTCAGACTGGTTTCTTGAAAATATCAGTGTGCTCATTGTACTCAAGTGGCCTCCACAGTCACCAGATCTCAATCCATTAGAGCACCTTTGGGATGTGGTGGAACAGGAGATTCTCATCATGGATGTGCAGCAATAAATCTGCAGCAACTGTGCGATGCTTTCAAGTCAACATGGACCAAAATCTCTGATGAATGTTTCCAGCACCTTGTTGAATCTATGCTGCAAAGGACTGAGGCAGCTTTGAACCTGGTACTAGTAAGGTATACCTAATAAAGTGTCCAATAGAGAGTGTAAGTTTCCATTAGACATCATTTAAACCCGACAGTCATGGAGTACAGCAACATCCAAACAGGTTTTCAGGCTTTTAAAGATAAGCTTTGCTTTGACTCCTCATTGATTTTTCTGTATTTTCATCTAAACACTAACCAAAATGATCCTTAGAACATCAAAAGGCACCAAAAAATATACATTTTGCTTTAATCGATGTTGCAACATTATTATAGTTTTTACATTATTATAAGGCATGCTTTAACTGTTGAGAACCCATTTACAGTGCTAATTGGTATTATTTTCAATCTAACAATTCTTTTATACAACAAGTGCAGTGGAGTAAAATGTAAACACTTGCTTGGAGTAAACATAAAAAGTGAAATATTAGGCTCATTTCAAAACTCTACCTATACCTGAAGAACCTAAACAAACTTAGTTACCTGTCACTGGTTGAAGCATAAGAGCAAGAAAAATTGGGGATATGAATGCACAAAATGTTACAACAGTCCAAACAAGGCAGTTGGTTATATGTCTAATTATATGGAAGGCCACACATTCAGATGCCAAACCCTCATGTTAATAAGTGAATTGGAGTATGGCTAATAATCCAAAAAAGCAGGCTTTGATTAAAACATTAATTGATGCCATCAAGTGACTAGAAAAGCATAAGAGGATTTCCTCCTGTACCTCGTGGTTTTAATCGAAGCACGCAGTAAGCTGGTTGCATTGCACCTGACTCAACAGTGCTGCAGGAATGAGCCCCAAGACCCAGACACATTTCCGGTTCACTTGTTTCAAAGTCAGTGGGTTATTCAGAGTGGGTTTGTTAGATGCTTGAAATGAGGTCTGTGCTTAATGCAAGCTTTGGACAAATGGAGATATGCAACTAAAAACCCCTCGTTTGAACTTTGGAACTCTTAGAAGGCACAGAGAAGGCTAGCAAGTGGCTACAGAAGCTGTCAAGGACATTCTGCATCTTCATGCCGAATACAGTGCTGTTGACACTGAAGTGATTTTACTTCCTGGAATTACATTCCCGCTTCAAAAATCATAATAAAATAAGATGTGCCAGTCTGTGAAGAAAATCTTGCAGAACAAAACATGCAATTATTGTAACCTTTTATTTCCCTCAGAGCTTATTTCTTGTGATTATCCAAAACCCTTATGAAAAAAAAATCCCATTGACTTTTCTTTAAGGGAGTCAGGGTCATTCTAACTGCCAAGCCGGCCTACAAATAAGAAACCCCCCCAGACATTACACCCTGTGGAGGCGTAACACCGCTGCACAGAGAACAGGAGTTGAAGAGTCAAAGGGTGGCATTTGGTTTGCAAAGAAACAACCGTGCTTAAAGAAAAACAATAAGACAAACGCTATTATGCTATTCCTCTCTTCCCTCCCTCTCTCTCTCCCTCTCTCTCTCCCTCTCTCTGTCTCTCTCTCCCTCTCATGTATGTGCACCAGCAGCGCTCATACCGCATACCAACAGTCAAACACGCCGCGGGAGAGCCGCAGACAGGTAAAGCCAAGTCATGGAGGCGATATGGCTCTATCAGTTCCGGCTGATCGTCATCGGGGACTCCACGGTGGGCAAGTCATGTCTGATCCGGCGGTTCACTGAGGGCCGCTTTGCCCAGGTGTCCGACCCAACCGTCGGCGTGGACTTCTTCTCCCGGCTGGTGGAGATCGAGCCGGGCAAGCGGATCAAACTGCAGATCTGGGACACCGCGGGTCAGGAGCGCTTCAGGTGAGAGGGTGTGAGACTGTCATTGCTGTGGTGGTGTGTGGCGCTTTACATCTTTTTGCTGGAGTTCCAGACTGACCACAGTGTGGGAAAACACATGGTCGTTTATGCTATTTGTTTGGCAGGAGAGGATGTGTTTATATATAGTATAAATAGTGACATATAGAGTGTATTTTATTCCATTTTGGGTGATTAAGAACACTGAAGGGCTCAGAACTATACAAAAACAGCCTGGATGTCTCAGATCTTGAACTGCCAGTAATAATTTGCACAGAGAGTGCAGGTATTCAATGAGCTCTGAGGTCATGAGCGCAGAGGAAAACACCAGCACGTTTGTTTCTGAAAGGTAAACAATTGCAGGTGCTCTTAAAACTTGATAGTCATCATTTTGATGCCACAGGCGACCCTGCCTGTGAAATGAACTGTCTTTATGTTAACACTGAAAAGGCAAATTGCACTTGCATGCCTCATATTCAGATGACAGAAACCTGGCTATCCTCGAGTTCCAGTTTGAATAAAACAAAAATGTGCTTGGGGGGCGCAATAAAAGAGAACAGAAAAATGGTTTAGGAGTTAACATTCAGGGCCCACAGTGCTGCTTACTGCTTCCAAAGGTACAATGGCTGCTATGGAAGTGTCTCACTTTCGCTGCTGATCAATCTGCCGATGTCAGCGTTCACACTTTTCTGTGGTGCATTCTATGTGTTGATTACCTTGTGGTCACGTCCCAGTGCTTTACAAATTGTGCCGGCCACGACAGAAACAAATAAAATACTGGAATATCTTCCCCTCCTGAGTTCCCACTCTTTTTGGTGGTCTTTTTTTTTTTCTAGAGGAAACACATTTGTCTCTCAAGTTTTTCCATTTCTTTGTTACATTCCCTCACATCCATTCAAATAGTTTCAGCAATCTCCCTCCAGGAATTTGCTGACATATGTGAGTGCTTATATCGAGGCTGTGATCTCTCACTGATCCGTTCAAAAACTGCTGTAACAAAGTATCAGGAAATGCACAGGAGGAATCATCAAAAACAGGCCAATCACAACACTTGCGGGCTGTGTAGATGCAACATTTAGTTATATTATATACATCAGGTGATGGCGTAGGGGTTTGTGATTACGACCTAACCACAAACCCCCAACAGAGAAGTATAAACCCCCTGTCAGAGTGATAAAGAAAGGGAAATTAATCTTTCAATAAGAAAAGAATTAAAGATGTATTTTATTCTAGGTGGAAGAAAGCTTTGAAATGCCAGATAGGTTACAGGTAATCACTAATGGTGCATTCCAGATTAAGTCAGAATTTCAGAGTTCCCTGTCAGAATTTTTTTTCTAGAAAAGCACCATGGACTCGAAAAGTCGGAGCAGCCCCACTGACCCTGAGTTAACAATCCAAGATGGCGGCATTGAATGTAAAGAGGAGTAAAACTGTAAAACTTTTTATCTGTGCTGCCACTGCTGTGTATTTGTGACCTGCTAAATAAGCCGTATGCATATCAATGCGTATGCTGTGCTTAACAAACACGGAAAAGGAGATCAGGGTGATGCTTTGCAGTTGGCAAACAGGCCTGTGATCACTCTGCCCTCAGATGTTTTATCTTCCATTTTATACCAGCTTTACCCTTTTACCCATGTCAGTATAACCTCCATTAGGATCTTCTTTTAACCTACAGTGCTTACAGGGGATATGCCAGAATAACATGAAACCCAGTGTTTTATTGCTATTATTGGTCTTATTTAAGCAATCATTTCTGTTGTAGTTGAAATGTGTTTTAAATGACCAATTTTATTTGTCACTGGAGATTTCCTTTTTATTTCAGTAATTTCAGTCTACTCGTATTATTTAAATTTTGATAGTTTAAAGTGTTTTTATTTTTCATGCACTGTCTGAAATGATTTTAGTGTTCATTTGAACTGTCGTATTAGCTTTCTGAGGTTTGCTTGGCAAGTTAATTTGTTCAAATATTAATTTAATATCTGATGTTAAAGATATTTCTCCATCAGAACAGAACCTACAATACGCAGAGGGCAAAAAAAGGGTAAAATATAACCATAAAGATATATGGCTCATAGGATAAAATGCACCCTCGCACAGCACAACTCATCATCTTAACAGGAGGGGATGGGTCTCACCTGTCAGCATGATGAGTGTCTCTATGGCAACTGCACCTAGTCCCTCTGAGACCGAAGGACGTCTCAAACCTTTTTCAGCCTGAACATCACGAGGCCTTTTCCTAGAAATAAATCTGTGATCCAGTCACTTTTCTGAGAGGCACTTCACATAGATGAATAGCACGTTACTTCAGTTTCACTTCTCAGATGTTTTCTTTTAAAGTTATGAATCAGAAAATCAGGTTTTATTTTCTTATGCTTACTGCTATGTAAAGATTTCTAAGCTAATATCCTTCTAAATGAAATCAGGGCACATTTGTAGCAATATAATATAATATAATATAATATAATATAATATAATATAATATAATATAAATATTCAGATTAAAGAAGCATTTGAGAATGTGTCCCTCTCCAGGTGAACTGTAACAAAACACCTCAAACAAAATCATGATTTTCATGTAGGAGCAGGCAGCAATGAGCTCAGTGAAAGGGACTATAACAGGAAGTGATTTGTTCATGGAGGTACAGTAACTGCACGACTGGATAGGCTGGGGGTGAAATGGGACAAACTGGCAGGTGTTACAACCGATGGCTGTCCAAAGATAAAGTGGCTGAAACGAACCCAGAACTGTAATTGGTATTTTTACATTGTATTAAAACACCAGGAGGCATTGTGGAAGTCAGTGCTAAAAATGAACCATGCTGTTGATGTAGTGAATAAAACAGTTCAAAACTTCACCAGGCCGAGAGCACTGAATCATAGACAGTTTGTTGCACTTTTGAAGGATCATGAAACAGAACGTGGTGACACAGGCTACCACACACCTGTCAGGTGGCCTGGGCGAAGTGCTAGAACAAAAGCACTGAAAGGGAAGGACATCCCAACACTCAAATGCAGAATAGAAGGCAGCTCCTGGATTTCCTGTTGATGTGACTGCAATAATGAATAAGCTGAATACCAAACTGTAAGGCAAGGGCCTGTTTGCATAGGACAAAGCAACATTCTTATTTACATGTCAACAGTGAAGAAGTTTCACATTCTTTTTATTGAAGTTTAACAAATCCAGATACAGATCACCTGTCTGCTGTCCTTAGCATTTAGCCCAAAACAGACCTGCTTTCTGTCACTGAACCAGAAAAAAGGGCTCAAAAGCCTCAGGTTAAGTCATTAAACTGCAAGTAAAATACCAATAGCACTTTGTCAAGTCACGTCAAGTCAAAGTTAATTTCTATAGCACATTTTTCAAACGACCTCACTTAACCAAAGTGCTGTACAGGATATATATATATATAACAGTAACTAAAGCAACAATAAATGTACACTAAAAATAAATCAAATAAAACAAAGTAAATAAAACTATTTGCATAATAAAAGCCAGCATACTCAGCTCAACTAGGCCTGAAAGAAAGCAAAAAACCATAAATTTATGCGTATTTGTATAAACTTAAAAGTCTGAGCTTTTGCAAAAACATTCTTTTTTTTTTACTATTTCACATTTTCATATTGAAAAATAATTAGCAGAATTGAGTTCAGCTTATTGGTACAGCCCTCCACAACACCACACACACACACACACACACACACAAGAAGGAGTTTATAATGCAAATGATTTGAGGATGTAATTGTTTGTAGTAAGTCACCCACACGATCCCACATACATACTGTACTTAGTAAAAGTGTATTAATCAGCTGGTAATAATGGTGCAGAGGAAATCATTTACTCTAATTCTACTCACATTTTCTAATAACAGCTGGTTTGTTGAATTATTTAGCCATTTATAATGCTATGCATTTGTCATATATTTATATCTTCAGTAGGTACAAAGAGGCTGAAACCTGTGAACAGGGAAAATGGACAGATGACCTGTTTCCTTTGGTCTTTTTCCTTTTTTTGTTGGTAATTGTTGTGGAAAAATAAGTTGAGCCCTGAAACCAAACTGACTTTATGATGATTTATTGAAAGTAAGAATATAACTTTGCAAAGGGATCCATGCAGCACAAACAGTCTTCACACTGGCATTTACCAAAGAGCAAAATAACCACAGTTCCTTTATAGTCATTGTGTTGATACAGTCTTGTTGTGTCAGCTGTGGGGAGTTTAAGTTCCCACCACCATGTAGCATCAGCCTGATAATAAGTACGTCATGGCCTTGGACACAACCTAGAAAGAAATTTGTTTCCTACTTCGCACTCTTTGTACTAGAAAATTACAGATACATACCAAAGGAGTACACAGAGGTCATTAGAGTTGAAAAACACATTTTCCATTACAGTAACAACTGAAATAGAGGACATTATCACCCTAATAATTTATCTTACATGCAGCAGACAAGAACTGAATCATAAATTTTTTCCTTTGTCACTTGTCTGTTTATCTTGTATGTGCTGGAGTTGTAGCGGATTATCCTCTCTTGGCCCACCAGTGTTGACTAAAGTAGCCATTTTGGGAAATGATTTAAAATCAACTATTTTGAGAATTTGTGACGCAGCAGTTTTTGCCTGTTTTAATCCACCACACAATCCTCCGTTCACTTCTTCTCTACCAGCGACACAGATCTCTTAGTCATTGTTGTTTGATCTGCGTGGTTCTTGCTTCTATAAATACATATAAACTACGTGTGTGTGTCCAATCAAATGAATCACTCACTGGCTCAGGTTTTTCTGCCATCCACTTCTCCTCTCTCACTGTCTCCTCTCTGTCAGCTTATCCTCCCCTCTTCCTCTTTCAAGACACGTCTCTCTTTCCGTCTCCACTGCAAGCCTCTAATTGTCTTTCCAGTTATATTTAAATTCGCGTGCGCTCTGTGAGGAAGAGAGACGCATCATGAGGCGGTTGATGTGTGTCTGTGTGCGTGCAAGTTGTCACATCTTGTCAAAATCTAGCAGAGCTTTTCCTCCCAGTGAAACTGCAAAGAGGAATTATAGTTATGTAAAACAACACCACAAATCCGGCTTCCACTTGGTATTAAACTGATACCAGGTCTTAAATTTTGTATCGATACCCTCCTGACACCTCCATCTTCTTCTGTGTTCACACCTCCTGTCTTTGGGTTTATCTGTCTTATTTTCTTTACTAATATGGCTTATTTTTCTGTTTATCCTGAACATATAATGGATATGTTTATGTTTAAAATCAAGAAAAAAGTGTAAAGAGCAGGGTGTTTGTAATTTATAAGCAGCACGTTTGGCTAACTAGCTTATTGTTGTAAACTAACCCAAAGTTACATCAAAGCCTGAGGTATTTCATTAACTAACTTTTAACATTTTATTAAAGAGCTGCTCCAGCAATAATGTGTAGTTAATGTATTTCAAACAGTGGTTCTGGATGCTTAGCAGTATGATCATACCTTTATACACCCCAAACTCAGGACAGTGTTGCCCAAGATGGATGATAACTCTTTTCTTCTCTTCTTTTTCCTTTGAAACATTTTTTTTTAAATATAAGAATATATCCGCCCTTTAGTTGCTTATCCAACTGTGTAAGCTAAGGCTTAGTCACTTAGAGACCAGTTGGCAACCCCCTGGCAACCTCTGTATTCACCAACCAGTTGGAAATAGTTATTGGAGGTTGCTGACAGTTGCTGTGGAATTGATAAGGCCTAGTCACGCAGGCCTACAGACTGGTCAGCGACCACCTTGTAATCACCAGCTGCAACAGAAAAGTGTGTATTCCACAAAAAGTTGGTGAGTAGTTGCTGGAGGTTGCTGGTAGTTGCTAGTGTGAATGGTTGCAAAGGGGTATATGGTGCTGCACCAAAAAAACTCCTTTTGACTGCTTTGACCATGACCGGGTGGCTGTAGTTACCTGTAATTTGCATGGATTCCAACTTGTAAATGGACAGTTTCTTGTATAGCTCTTTTCTACTCAAAGTGCTTTATACAGCATGTCTCATTGATCTGTTCACACACACACATTCATAACCTCATCGGATGCATCGGGAGCAACTCGGGGTTTAGTATCTTGCCCAAGGATACTTTGGTATGTAGGCTGCAGCAGCCAGGGATCGAATCACCAACCTTTTGATTAGCTCTACCTTCTCAGCCACAGCCACCAAGTGGTATTAAAACTGTGAAAAGTATGACGCAAACCAGAAATGGAGACCATTTGTCCTCAGAGTAAAAACTGCGCCTTTTGAAATGTGCAGCAATAAGTCTGAAGATGAAGATACTCTCAAGATGAATTCTTCTGGTTTGTGTTACACTTTTTAAAAGTTTCACTATAGCTTGGCAACTAAATGTCAAGTGTTCAGTGTCTTCCATGGCAATCTGCTGGCTACCAAAGCAATCACAAGGAGGTTTTAGTGCAGCGCCCTCTTTGCAACAGGTTTTACCTGGTGACAGGCAGCAACCTACCAACATTAACAGCTGGTCAAGGAATTCATAGTTTTCCTCAGTTATAGGAGATAACTAGGGGGTCATCTGTCAGTGTCTAAGCCTGTGGGACTGAGGTTTAAACAGCCGAGTGAGGACTATATTAGAATTAACTATTAATCTGGTCTTTCTTGAATACTTCTTCTGCTATGGAGGAACAAATACTCCAAGAAATTAATGCAGATTGTAGTCTTTGCCTTTGCCCAACCCAAATACAAGGGCAAAGAAAGTAGCAAATGTTATATTTGTCTAGCAGCATTTCATTAGCTAACAGCTAAAGAGTAACTAAGCTAGAATGCAATAACACATCTTACATTTTGTCTTTTCTTTCTTAAAATTTTTTTATCTTCTTGAGTTGTACCTACATGGACCATCAAGGTTAACATGTTTTTGTTTATTATATGAAGTGCTAACCTCAGCAGTCTTTATCTTAGCATATCATGTAGTACCTGTTTAATATCCAGAATACACCAGTCTTCAATATTTCACATCTAAAGTTCTGTCTCATTTGTTGCATGGTGAAGTGAACATATTCGGGCTGTCGCTAACCTTGTGTCACGGCTATTTCAACAGCAACAACTCTGAACACAAATTTTCTTTTTTTTAGAACCTTTCTTTTCTTTCAAAAGTAGCAATAAAACACTGTGAAAACATCTTACTACACATAAAACTGTATTAATGGCAAATTGTACAAAACATATCTAAAGTAAAAGTAATTGTTCTGCAGAAAATTCTTTGCAATCAGTGTCATATGGATTAATATTACCGCTGCTGACGGTAAAGGCTGAGCTTTATTTTATATTCTGTTTTAATTTAAAGCAATGCATCATCTTCTATAAAAATCATATTTTTTGTAGTGTGACTATTGTGTGAGGACCACATATCTCTAAATAAATAGCTTTTTAGGAGCTCAGAAACACAGACCTGCATCTTTATTTAAAAAATATATTAAATATATTTATAAAATAAAAAAAAAATACCTGAATTAAAAAGTTTGAGCACTGTGTCTGCAGAGGAATGAATGAAAAATGAAGGTGGTGTATTAGCAAAACAGCTGGTTGAATTTTGTACATTCGGTCAACCAACTGATTTCTTATAGACGTTATTCTGTGGCTGAGCATGCACCTGGTCCATTTGCCTGTTTTATTAAACTAGATTTACCATCTCCTCTCCATCAGCTTTCTTTGCAAACATGCTAAAAGAGTTATTAAAAACATATTCATACTACACTCTAACTCTACATCACAGGTGTTGGAAATGGTGGTTAATAAAAAGGAAAGTTAGCTGTTAAAATGATACATCACAGAGGGCTTTTTTATTTGCTAATACTAGCTTTATTTCACACAAAGCACAGATTGTAACAGATCTCAGCGCTCTGATCTGTTTCCTGTCAAAGATCAGCGGTTTATACACAATGCGCATGTGCAAACAAGGAGCTGCAAGCTGCTGGCCATTCAGCTTGACAAGCTCAAGCCATTGTTAATGGGACACAGGCATTCCCATCAAAAATGCTGGCCCCCATACAGATTGCAGTGGCTTGTAGTCAAGCAAGTTAATCCTGCTTCCAGAGACAGTTGTCAACTGCGACCACAAAATGGCAGTGATTTAAAGGATCGATGCAAACAGGCGAGAAGCTTTATGCTTTGATGCCCTGCTTGATCAACAGAACTCTACTAATTTATTGTCACTATGAAATTCATAAATACTATGTGTGAACAGAAAATTGGATGGTTGTTGCAGTAACTATCCCGACTGACCACCGCTTTATCTGTTTCACTTCATATAATCAGATTCATGTGTGTTCATTATACTTGGTGAAATAACTGCATGCAGCATTAATGTTAAATGCTTCCCTCCACTTCATGTCTTTTGCAGGTCCATTACCAGGGCTTACTACCGTAACTCTGTGGGTGGGCTCCTCCTCTTTGACATCACCAATCGCCGCTCTTTTCAGAATGTCCATGATTGGCTGGAGGAGGCTCGTAGTCATGTCCAGCCACACAGCATCGTCTTCCTATTGGTGGGCCACAAGTGTGACCTGGAGGCACAGCGCCAGGTGTGTACACTGTAAAGCGGATGAAAGCGCGATGAAAATAGGCACTTTCCTCTGTTGCAAAAGGTTACGCAATATGCAGTTCATCAAAGTAACAGTTTTAAAAATAACTTTTAAAACTGTTATTCCTGAACACTTATTTAGTTCAGAGGCAATATGTTACAGTTTGTTGTTTTGTGGCAGTGGGCAGACAGAAAGGAAAAAAAAATCATTACAGAAAACAGCATGACAGTGCAAAATGCTCAGCATAACAGTGTGTCTACATTAATACCCCAGTGCTGTAAGAGCAGGATTAAACTCACATGAACCAGAAAATTATGCAACATTTCCTGTATTAGCCACTTTACTCTGATCTTGATCTGCTCACTCACATAATTTCATGTTAGAGGCCTCATTTACCAACTACTCAAGTTGCTATCTCAAATTGGCCAGCGATGCTTCAATTTTATTTTGCAACAGCACCAAATAATCATTATCTACAGGTCAGGCCATCATAGTAACACACTACAGAGTAACTATAGAAGCACTATAGTTTTTCTCTCTTTGATCTTTGGAATAAAATAGAGGACGCATGCACAATTTAAATTTGAAATTGTTCTGTGCAGGTTTTATCATAACTTAAAAAAAAACCTTTTAGCTATTCCTGTTCATTTCCTTATAACTCTGAATGTTGAATAAAGAAAATACAATAGTGATGCACTCATCTACAGGGACCAGAAATACCTGAATTGGCAGTGTTTTAACCTGTTATTGGTTCTGGATTTTTAGTTGTGTTTTATGAGCTTAAGATAGATCACAATATGACACATAATGTTGTGTTGGTGCGGAAATATGAAACTGAACTACAAGCCAAAACACTTATATTTACTTTATTTTACTTCAAGCATAAACTAGGCTAAATAGGTTCACTTAAATTGTTATTTCTGTGTGAAAGGCATCCAATCCCAATGAAACTATAGTCTTAAATGTCTTCTCAGTCCCTGCACTTAGTTCCAGGTATGGCCATTTCAACAAGAACCAAGTTCAACAAGTGGTTTGGTTCTCAAACCATGTCTTTCATCCACTAAATCTTAACAGTCCATTTCCTACATGAGAAACACTCACCTTAACTCATTTGATCTTGTAGGTGACCCGCCAAGAAGCTGAGAAACTGGCAGGGGCATACGGGATGCGCTATGTTGAGACGTCGGCTCGTGACGCCATCAATGTGGAGCACGCCTTTACCGAGCTGACCAGAGACATCTTTGCCCTGGTTCGGTCTGGTGACATCACCATCCAGGAGGGCTGGGAGGGCGTGAAGAGTGGGTTTGTGCCCAATGTGGTTCACTCGTCTGAGGAAGTGACCAAGAGTGACCGTCGCTGTCTCTGTTGATCTGGGAAGACTGAAGATTGTGGAGTGAAGGAACAGAGGGGGGCGGCCGATGGACTGAGATGTCAGCCCTCTGACTGGAAACTGGTGGTAGCCCTCTGTTGTCTTTTCTTAGAAAGGATACAGAAAGGGATGTTTGGTGAATTTCAACAAAAAAGCTGGTAGATGGTGGAGAGAACACCTTGAACTTGGGTGTAAGGCTAACAAAGATTGCGCCCATTAAAGATACTCATTTGAGGGCTCCCATGATTAAATTCCTTTTGTTTTGTTTTGGGCTTCTTTCCTAAATAAACCTCCCTTACAAAGGCCTTAGAAGGATGATCATTTCATTTTTCTCCCTTCATGTCTGTGGTCACCTATCTGCCCATCAGCCTTCTCCTCTCAATATGCAATGACAAGATCACAGAGACAGCTATCACCCTTATTTGGTGTCCAACATCTTTCTTTGCATTTTTAATCCAGCACACTTAGATGAAACCTCCCTCATTATTTCTCTTGTGTTGACACCTTCAGTACTGTGCAAAAGTCTTGGATCAATCCTGATTTTTTAAAAAAATATTTTGTTATGAAAATGGGATATAGATGCAGTGATGTATTGAAGCATGTGCAAACATACATAGAAATACGATATACAAGGCAAAGAGTTTTTGCAATTCTAATGAGCTTGAAAGTGATTACTTGGTATGACCATCTTTAGACTTCAACATGGCCTAAACTCTCTTGGACAAGCTTTCTTCTACTTTCTTTGAATTATTTTCGGGAATAGTTCTCCAGGCTTCTTGAAGGACATTGAAAATTTTTCTTTGGATGTTGGCTGCCTTTTGTTCTGTTCTCTGTCAAGATGATCCCAGACTGCTTCAATAATATTGGGGTCTGGCCTCTGGGCAGGCTGTTGATCATAGTTATGCTCAAAAATGAAGCTACTGAAAATCAGAAATTTCCAGATGATGGATCAAAATCAGCAACAACAACAACAACAAAACATGCATTCCTCTGAAAATTTGTCAGGTACAAGGAATGGACTGAAAATTAGTGAAAAAGCAGCCAATGTCCAAAGAAAATCTTTGAAAGACCTTCAGAATGCCTGGAGAACTATTGCTCAAGACCACTTAAAAAAATGACAAGGAAGTCTGGCTCTTTGGAAGCAAAATGTAAAGAAATGAAGGGTGATTCAAGAGTTTGCATAGTACTTTAGCTCCACTTTATACCATTACAGCTCAATGGAGGAGTCCTGGAGGTCCTAAATATGAAAATGGTTTTTTTTTTTTTTTTTTGCCATTTTATTTAACTTTGAAGCAGTTTAGGCCTCCAGTGAGCTCAATGACATTGACTACATGGTTACATTCACTATGATTTTCTAAATACCATATTGAGCATCCAGTTCCCAGTTCCCAATGGACTCCTAAAACAGAAAAAGTCAACGTGTACAGTGATCTAACCGAGGTAGACTCATGTAAAAACTCCTGATGGTTTACCTTTCACTCAGACACTTGTTAAGGTGGATTAACAGGAACATTGGAGCCAGAAATGACCGGAAAAACCAAGTCCATCTTCAGTGTGGTGCCATTTGGGACATTTCAAGAGGGAAAATGAGTAACCTAGGCAAAACAGGTGGATGGATTGGATCCTGCAGAGGGAAACTTGGTGAATGGACTCCACAAAAAGAACCACATTACCCACAATGCACGCATAGGACAGACAGAACTGAAGAGAGTGCAACTGGCAACCCAACACAGCTTCAGGCACAGGGGCACTACAAGGCTAAATTTTGTTCTGACCAAGTAATAATATATATATTTTTTAATGTGTGTGGGTACATGTGTCATATCTAACTTTTATTTTTAGTTGAACACACTCTAAAGCTTCAGGTGGATGTTACTGCCATTACTCGAAAATTACACTTTGAGTTACACTATATATAAAAGGGCCGTGTGGGTAGATAAAAAAAAAGTGTAATAGTTGGAGATTTGAGATCTTCAGTGACTACATGTCAAGAGTCTGAATTTGAATGTGGATATATAGCCATTAAAATATTGTTAAAATGTGTGTATGCGTAACCTAGACGTTAAAAAAAAAAAAATCAAATATTAGCCACATTTAGCCCAGTTTTACTATCATTTTTATCTTGATGCAAAATTCAGTGTTTATGGGCTACTTGAATGATGAAATCACAGTTTTCTGCCTTATGTTATATTTATTTTTAAGGAATACATTTATTCATTTTCTTAGAGAGAGTTAAATAAGAAACAGCAGTAGCATATATTAGTGTTAGGACCAGAGGTGCAACTAGCCTGCCATGGATGGAAATACTACTAGACATAGACACATAACCTGACCACAGTAACAGATTATTATCTTTGCACATTTTTCTATAGCTTAAGCAAAGTATAAGATGTCAACCTTTTGCACAGAGACCAGCTTTGTTTCAACCTATTTCGACTCTGCTAAGCTAAACGCCTCGTCAGTCTTATGACTCAACATATTCCGCAAAAAGCCCATTTGCTTTTAAAGTAATGTTACTGGTAAATTTACATTATTTTACACTATTACTTTTTTTAAAAAATACCAGACGACAAGCAAAGACAGTGAGTAGTTACGAAAAATCAGCAGGTGACTTCTCTGCTATTTGTATGCCAGTATTCACCTACATGTTCCACAGAAATCAGCACTGGTCTAAATAAAATAATCTGCTCACCCTGACCCACATATGCACACTGGCCACTTTGTTAGGTACACCTGTTCAAATGCTTGTTAATGAAAATATTTAATCAGCAAATTGCATGGGAGCAACGCAGAGCATTTAGGCATGTGGACATGGTCAAGACAACCTGCTGAAGTTTAAGCATCTTAATGAAAAGATATCTGATCCCAGCACAGGGTTGGACTGACATGTTAAATAGCCTTAAATAGTATGGGGAGGAAAGGTGATTTAAGTGACTTTGAACATGGCGTGGTTGTTGGTGTCAGGTAGGCTGGTCCGAGTGTTACAGAAACCGCTGATCTACTGGGATGTTCCCACACAGCCATCCCTAAAGTTTACAGAGAATGATCTGAAAAAGAGAAAATATCCAGTGAGCAGCAGTTCTCTGGGTGAAAATGCCATGCTGATGTCAGAGGTCAGAGGAAGGCAACTCAAATAACAGCTTGTTACAGTATGCAGAAGAGAACTGCTGAATGCGCAATGTCGAACCTATAAGCAGATGGGCTACAGTAGCAGATCACACTTGGTGCCACTCCTGTCAGCTTTGAACAGGAAACTGAGGCTACAGCTCACACAGGCTCACAAAAACCGGAGAGCTGAAGACTGGAAAAATGTGCCTGGTCTGGTGAGTCTTGATTTCTGTTGCAATCAATCTAGATGGTAGGGTCAGAATTTGGCATACACTAATGCTGTGAGGGATATTTTCTTGGCACACTTTGAGCCCCTTAGTACCAACTGGGGTTCATTGAAACCCCCAGCCTACCTGAGAATTGTTGCTGACCATGTCTATCCCTTCATGGCCACAGTGTACTCATCTTCCAATGGCTGCTTCCAGCAGGATAACGCACCATGTCACAAAGCTCAGATCATCTCAGACTGGTTTCTTGAACATGACAATGAGTTCACTGTGCTCCAATGGCCTCTACAGTCACCAGATCTCAATAAAGAGCCTTTGGGATGTGGCAGGACAGGAGATTCAGATCATGGATGTGCAGCCAACAAATCTGCAGCAACTGTGTGATGCCGTCATGTCAATATGGACCAAAATCTCTGATGAATGTTTCCAGCACCTTGTCAAATCTGTGTGAAGAATTAAGGGAGCTCTGAAGGCAAAGCAGGGCCCAACCCAGTGCTAGCAAAGTGTACCTAATAAAGTGGCTGGCGAGTGTATTTCGCTGTAATCGTTACAAATCAGTTAATTAACAACATTTTAAAGATGGAACAGGAACATTGCATTCTTAGCAAATAAATGTACGTTAAAATAATCATCTAAAGCACCTGGATTGTTTTGTGTATATGTAAATACTTACATATCCTTTTGCAAAATTTCCTTTTATATTTTCTCCCCTCTCTCTCTCTTCTGTATAACTGGGATGCTGCTGTAGATGTAGGAAACATATGATTTGATAAATGTCTCGCCTGTTAAGCTGATCTACATTCCTGCTATGATCACAGCACTGATCATTCCCTCTCTCTCTCTTTAAAATGAATGATCATTACATTCCTCTGTTGGCCACTGAGGATAGTGTATGTCCTCATTTTCTCACACTGTATGCCTTCTTTTTTTTTAAGTGTTTCCAAAGAGTTTTGTGTCTGTCATTTTATTTTTACATGAATGTATCAGTAGGCGAGGAATTTTACGGGAGTTGTCCTATCAGAGTAATATTTCCAGTCAACGCAAGACAGTCCTCTGAAAGCTTTCAGTGATATACATGTTTTTGAGAGTTTATGGGAAACTATTCTAATTATAATAATCCATTTCCACAGCTATACACACACTGCATTATTCCTCATTGAAGTGAGTGAAATGCTGCTGCCAGACAGAAAAGATCGATCTTCAAAAGTCCTTACAGGAATAATAAAAGAAAAGCCTGAGCTCTCCCTGATGCCTTTGTCTTTTTGAAATGTTTTAGCTCATAATTGCTTTTAGATGCGTTTTCCTTCCTCTGGTGTTTTCTATCGTGACCACTTTCACTGAAACACTTAAATGCTCCCAAGGGGATTTCACGGAGTCCACAGTTCAGGAGGTCTGTATGGGTGAGCGTCGGTGCTGCTCACCACTGCTGCCAAAAGGCTTTGCCAGCAGATGTCATCCAGGTTTCTGGCATGACTTTATCTATTTCCACACAAAGAAGAGCATAAAGCCTGAACAAGTTAAAGCTCCAGCACCTTTTGCCTTATGGCCTCACGATGATCCTGATGAAGGCCACAAGCCGAAACATGTAGGTCAAAAATAATAAATAAATTCTGTATACTACAAGTGCAGCTGGAGCTTTAACCTTGTGAGACCTTTATGGCTATACAGCACTGGATAATGTCTTAAAGTAAAGAGGTGAAACCTATGGTCTGGGGGCCAGAGTTGGTCCAACAAGAGTCCGATCTGGCCCATTGAATGTCTCTGAAAAATGTGGAAAATTGCAAAGAAAGCAGGCATACACTTTGGACTTTAAGCTGTATTTTCATTAGTTTTACAGCTTTTTTATCGACAGAAGCACAAACTGTTTTTTCCCCAGTGTACTATTGAATTTTATTATTACTTTAGATTCACATATATAGGAATTTCTTTAAATAGTCTTCAGGGATAGTTCTCCAGGCTTCTTGAAGGACAGTCAAAGCTCTTCTTTGGAGTTGACTTCATTTGACTTTCAAGTAAGACAAATGAACTCAACTCTATTTCCTGATTCCCCACCGTTTGCCAGTATTAACTCAGTCTCGCTCTCTCTCCGCAGACCCTCCCTGACCGTCAGCGTAGCCACTACTTCCTGTCTGCTCGGTTCCCTCATTTTACCGCTGCATTTTGTAAAAAAAACACTTAAATCTTGTAACGTGCTGCCTGAGTCTGCCCTGCGGGTCCGGTAACAGTGAAATCATGACAGATATACATAATCATATTTTCCAAACTGTTAAAAAAAAACAACAAACTTTAAAGCAGCAACAATAAACTGCATTTAAAATAACACATCTGGAATTTGATTACATTAATTCAGTGATTGCTTGTGATTTCTTTTTAATTTCCTGTTGATAATATTTTACTCTTTTCCTAAATTTTACCAATAATTCACTGATGAGTGATGCAAAGGTCTCCCTCTTTTTAAGAGACATTTAGAGGGTTTAAAAAGCATTTTAATGGTATCAAATTATGTTTTATTAAATTCAAAACAAATGCAAAAAACATGAATGGTGCTTGATTGGGGCATTTTCTCCACCTTCAGTTTTTACCTTTAAGATCATCTTCACTGTCCAACTTCATTGATATATCTTCAAAAATACAACCAAACCCTCATGGGCTGAGAAGTTTCTCCTACTTCATATGCTGGACAAACCCTTTTAAAACTTGATCCATTGGGACAAAAAACAGAGCTTTTCACTCTTGTTATATGTGTTATATTTCTGAGAATACAACACCTCTCTAGACCAAATCCAGGCACAAATATTTATGTTTATGAGAAAATCTACTTTAATTTCCTAAAATTAATCTCACCTGCAGTGTGATGGCACGGTGGTTAACACTGTTGCCTCACAGCAACAAGGTCCCGGGTTTGAATCCACCATCAGGCCGGACTCTTTCTGTGGAAAGTTTCCTCCCACAGTCCAAAGACATGCAATTAGTGGGGTTAGGTTAACTGGTGATTCTAAATTGCCCATAGGTGTGAATGGTTGTCTCTGTGTTAGCCCTGCGACAGGCTGGCAACCTGTACAGGGTGTGCCCTGCCTCTTGTCCCATGACAGCTGGGACAGGCTCCAGGCCCCCCTGACCCTGAAAAGGATAAGTGGAAGAAAATGGATGGAAAGTTAATTTTGTTATAATGCTGTTGGATGATTAGTTTTGCAAATTTAATTTCCCCACTTTTAACTCCATTTGAGTTTTAGTTTCACGTAGTCTGCTCCACATGGCGTGTCTTATAAGACGTAGAAGCTAGTTTAAAGCCAGATTTAAAATGTTAAAAGTTATTGTAGGCTTACAGCTGAGAAGAACTTCAAAACTGTAAACATGACAAAAAAAAGGCCCATCCTTTTTAACATAAATATGCCAAGCTAGGATTCCTCTTAAAGACGCTTATACACCAGTCACTTTTCCGGTCAAACACATTAGTGTGTAAAATAAGCAGCCAGGAGCAGATTGTCAGGAGCAGTCTTTGTGAGAGAAGCCTACTCTTTCCTAGACACCCGCTAAGCTCTTTGTGGTGTGGAAGTGGACTTGCAATGTTTTAGTCTTAGTTTGACCAGCAGGCGTGATTCTGCTGTGAATCTTGGCTCGGTTAAAAAAAAAAGGAATGTTCAAAGGTGCCAACAAAGTCAGCTGAGGACCTGTGAAGTGATAGAGGAAAAGTATTTTGAGAGACGTCTTTCATATGATGAAATGGGGTTTCATGCTGACAGCAAAGCAATCTCCTTTATGGCTCTATTCCAGGGGGAAACTTACAGAATAATTTCCTGGCACTCTGCACTGTTTTCTGCCAAGATCCCTGGCTTTGGTTTCTCTGAGGCTGCTTTCACGCTGAATACAAAACACTGCTGGGCTCACTTCAGCTGTCGGTGAGGTGGGTGCTGTCACCAGGGCTGTGGCCTTACATGGGCTGAAAGGTGTTTATCTCTACTGCCACTTTGTTACAACCTTTTTCAAGAGAACAGTGTGACATTTTGGGAAAGAGACACTTTGTATTGCAACCAAACTGTTTTGGACACAGACAATATATAGATGTATAAAACATCAGGATGTGAAAAGTAAAGCCAATGCAGAAAAGCAAAGCAAAACAAGCTATAAATCTGCATTTTTACTAGGAGTGATTAGATCTTTTGCAGTGTTTGTAAAAGTATACTAAAGAGCCTTTAGCAGCAATAGCTTGACAAAATCATTTTCGGTGCGTCACATTGCTGTGGAGGAATTTTGTCCCACTCTTTACAGCGTTGCTTGGGTTCACTGAAGTTTGCAGGCATTCATTTATTCATAGCTCTCTTAAGGTCCTGCCACAGCACTTTTCAGTAAGGTTGATGTCTGACTGGGGTCATTGCAGCACAGCACTTCTTTTCTTTTTCAGCCATTCTGTTGTAGATTTGCTGCTGTGTTTGGGATCATTGTCCTGTTGCATGACCCAGTTTGAGCCAAGCTTTAGCTGTCAGGCAGATATCTTCGTGACTGACTCTAGAATACTTTAGTATATAGAGAGGTTTATGGTCAAGTCAGTGACTGCAAGGTGCCCAGGTCGAGTGACAAGCCCAAATCATCACCCCTCCATCATCATGCTGACAACTGGTATGAGGTGTTTGTGCCGATAATTGGATTGGTTTTCTCCAAACGTGGTGCTGTGCATTACAGCCAAACATCTGCTCTTTGGTCTCATCTGTCCAAAAGACATCATTCCAGAGGTCTTGAGGTTTGTTCTGATGCAGCTTTGCAAGCCTGAGCTGTGCTGCCATGCTCTGCTTCTGAACAACCCACCCTTGTTCAGTCTTTTTCTAATTGCGCTGCCATGAACTTTACCAGTTACCATGCTAACTGTGGAGTCTGATATGGAACTCTTAGCTTTATTTGCAGTTTCTCTGAGCACTGCAGTCTGACTTTGGATTGAATTTGCCGGGGTGTCCATTTCTTTGAAGATTGGCTGCTGTTATTAATATTTTCCATTTGGGAATAATCTCTCTCACTGTAGAATGATGACTTCAAATAGTCTGGAAATGGTTTTATAACCCTCCCCAGATTAATGGTCAGAAACAGTTGCTTCTTTGCTATGATTGCTGATATCTTTCCTCCTTGGCATTGAGTTAATGCACACCTGAATGCTCCATACCACCAAAACATGCTCACAATCAGTCGAATAGTTTTGATTAGCAGAACCTTGCTGCTACTTATCCTCTTTTTCTTCAGATAATGACACGGTGTAATATGTGAGACATTTTTGTTCATCTGAGGTTGCATTTAAATAATTTTAGAACCTGGAAAGAATCAGGTTATTTTATGTGCTGATAAAACTTAGGACTGATTGAGGGTGTAGTTTCTTTTCCACAGACTTTATATATTAGTAAATATTACACAGCAGTGAAACTGGTTTTATATATAGATGGCAAACAAACTCTCCCTCATGTGTCTCACAGTGGTTTGGTCCACTGCCTACCATGACCCAATGCCTTTACTTTGCGAAGTGTAGAAACAAAAGACGTGTGAGATGTTATTTACTTCCACTAAACAGTAACGTGAAACATACTGTAACCACAGACTGCTTTTTTACTGTACGTTACCCTTCCATTAAATCTTGTGCTTCGGCGCAGGTCCTAATTATTACAGAGCAGCTACTAATGCTGGTTTATGAATGCAGGAGTTCCGTGCACATTCAAAATCAATACAACTACTGTAGTTTTCATGAGCTTTTGTATGGCTCTTATTTCTGAGCCCCATTTAAAAAAAACAACCCTGGGAACATACCTGGCACTCGATCAGCAATTTTCTACTTGAAACTGCTCTCTTTCAACAGAGGCAGCTCACTGCAGTAGATATTCAGATACTCCTTTTACCAGTGAATGAACCGCTTGACTTAGATTTTTTCCCCGATCACTCCTGTTGGCCTTGGTTTATATTTAACTGCAGCTACTCCGGCACATGCTGCACCCATATGCCGTCCATTCACTGATATTTTACGTATAACCTTCTTTCTCAGCTGAAAAAATACACACGGCACCAGGTGAAGGTCTCGTCTCTTTGCCCAAGTGTTCTCCTTTTACTTCATTCATTGTTTAATGAGTACAGTGAGAGACAAATAAATACAGACAGAACAGTTGCAAAAGGAGGAGGAGGAGAGAAAGAGATGGGCGAGTGTGGAAGGTCAAAGGACGGAGGAGGAGCAGCGGGTTTGAAGCAGGACTACAGCTGATCTTTCTGAACTCCCGGAAGTCTGTGAAAGTAAAAAAACAAAACTACAAACTAGTTTTATTCTGTCCCAGTTGAGATTATCGTTTCCCTACAAGCTGTATTATACTAAGTGTATTTTTAAGATGTCTCAACTTAAAGTCCCGCATGTGGATGTGAGAAAATAACAAAAAAGCAAAAACAGAAGAGTCAGGTCAGTAAGGAGGGAAAACGCAAAGAGGAGAAGATGATGCAAGAGAGCCCTCACTCACAATCTGCCAAAAAAACCCAAAACAAATAAAACTCAAATCATTAAAAAGAATACAAAAATTGCCTCGTTGCTTTTGTTAGTTTTTACTTGAAAAAATATTTTAAAAAGTAACAAATCAACAGAAAACAGTAGTGGTGGAAGGTGGAGCCTGGCTGGATAGAGGGCGTGTTCAAATCCAAACAGATATTTATGGCACCTGTGCAAAAAAAAATAAAAAATACCAATCTTTATGAGGTCAAACCAAACACAGCCACAGCTTGCGGAAAGATTTCCAACACGCCCTCTATGCACCGAGCTCCAGGGTGAACATACGCAACGTTCGGGGGGGGGGTATTGACTAAGGAGAGATATTTAGCAGAAGGTGATGTGGACGCTGTCCTGCCGATATTAAGACTTGTCTGCTGATTTGAGGAGGTTTTCTTTGCTCCTTCTCTTCACATCCCAGTTGTAGACCCGTGCCATATCTGAAGGGAGAAGCGAGTTAAGAAGCAACAGAGTGACGCCGGGGTTAATCTGAATTAGCTTTCATTTATTACAGTGTATCACCAAAGTGAGTACACCCCTCACATTTCTGCAGATATTTAAGTATATCTTTTCATGGGACAACACTGACAAAATGACACTTTGACACAATGAAAAGTAGTCTGTGTGCAGCTTATATAACAGTGTAAATTTATTTTTCCCTCAAAATAACTCAATATACAGCCATTAATGTCTAAACCAGCAGCAACAAAAGTGAGTACACCCCTAAGAGACTACACCCGTAAATGACCAAATTGAGCACTGCTTGTCATTTCCCCTCCAAAATGACATGCGACTCGTTAGTGTTACTAGGTCTCAGGTGTGCACAGGGAGCAGGTGTGTTCAGTTTTGTAGTACAGCTCTCACACTCACTCATACTGGTCACTGAAAGTTCCAACATGGCACCTCATGGCAAAGAACTCTCTGAGGATCTTAAAAGACGAATTGTTGCTCTACAAGAAGATTGCCAACACCCTGAAACTGAGCTGCAGCACAGTGGCCAAGATCATCCAGTGTTTTAAAAGAGCAGGGTCCACTCAGAGCAGACCTCGCGTTGGTTGTCCAAAGAAGCTGAGTGCACGTGCTCAGCGTCACATCCAAATGCTGTCTCTGAAAGATAGACGCAGGAGTGCTGTCAGCATTGCTGCAGAGATTGAAGAGGTGAGGGGTCAGCCTGTCAGTGCTCTGACCATACGCCGCACACTACATCAAATTGGTCTGCATGGCTGTCACCCCAGAAGGAAGCCTCTTCTGAAGTCTGTACACAAGAAAGCCCGCAAACAGTTTGCTGAGGACATGTCAACAAAGGACATGGATCACTGGAACCATGTCCTATGGTCTGAGGAGACCAAGATTCATTTGTTTGGTTCAGATGGTCTCAAGCATGTATGGCGGCGATCAGGTGAGGAGTACAAAGATAAGTGTGTCATGCCTACAGTCAAGCATGGTGGTGGGAATGCCATGGTCTGGGGCTGCATGAGTGCAGCAGGTGTTGGGGAGTTACATTTCATTGAGGGACACATGAACTCCAATATGTACTGTGAAATAATGAAGCAGAGCATGATCCCCTCCCTCCGGAAACTGGGTCGCAGGTCAGTGTTCCAGCATGATAATGACCCCAAACACACCTCTAAGACAACCACTGCTTTATTGAAGAGGCTGAGGGTAAAGGTGATGGACTGGCCAAGCATGTCTCCAGACCTAAACCCAATAGAACATCTTTGGGGCATCCTCAAGAGGAAGGTGGAGGAGCGCAAAGTCTCCAATATCCGCCAGCTCCGTGATGTCATCATGGAGGAGTGGAAAAGCATTCCAGTGGCAACCTGTGAAGCTCTGGTGAACTCCATGCCCAGGAGAGTTCAGGCAGTTCTGGAAAATAATGGTGGCCACACAAAATATTGACACTACTTTTCATTGTGTCAAAGTGTCATTTTGTCAGTGTTGTCCCATGAAAAGATATACTTAAATATCTACAGAAATGTGAGGGGTGGACTCACTTTGGTGATACATGTATATCAAATTTTGACCTGGAGATGTGAAATAAACATGGAGATGCTGCTGATTCTAACACACACAACAGCTGTAAACACTGAATTTGCTTTATTTGAAAGAAAAAAACCTACAGGTTTTAAAAGAGCTTCACATTTACCTGCTGTTTCTAGTCGTGCAGTTAAAAAAAAAAATCCCAGGAATATGCATATTTAGATAAACTGAGGGGATGAGAGGTAACTGTCAATCAGTTCACTTGTTTGATTGACTAAGGCAAACTCTGCACTTGTCTGACTTCATGCAAACTCTTAGGGTGGGTGCGTCCTTTATAACCCCTGTTTAACATCAGTGCTATAAACTGTGGGTGATTCCCTTGGACAAAGTCTGCAGAGATGTAAACTTATAAAAAGTGTGCCCACAGCCCTCGTGCACTTCACAGTTTGAACACCAAGTATGAGTGGACAAGGTATGGACACTGAAACTGGGCAAGTACCAAACCAGAGTTTTTAACACTAGAAGTGACCGGAGCTCCTAGTCACATTCATGAGCCGTTTCGCTCCCTACAAGCTTGGACACTGTGAACTAGGGCTGCAACAACTGATGGACTAACTCGAATAATTTGCTTATTAAAAATAAATCCTCAATGCAAATTTTATACTTCGATGCTTTGTTTAATGGAACCGGAGTCTGTCAACTCACCCATGGTGAGCTCAGGAGGAGTGAAAGAAAACATTCTAGCATTCAAAACAGCGGCGCCTGTTCCTGTAATCACCATTAAACCTTTACTGTGAGAAAGCTGGCAGGAGTCCTTCATCGAACCACCTGATCAACAAGCACCAACATGAAGAAAAGCCAACTTTGCAGCTGCTCCCATCCACCGCCGTTTGTTTCACACAGCAAAAAACTGCATTAAAGCCGCAGACATTAAAATAAAAGCGTATGCATGCAGATGAACTGTTAACTTAGTCTGACATGTTTGAATCAGGCAGCGCTCTGAAGGCAGCCGTCCCACTTTCTGTCACACTGCTACCTGCAGCAAGCAGGGCTGAGTCTAAAGGGGGGCATGAGATGTACAGGACCATATTTATTTCAAGGCTTTGATAACAATATTTTGTGGATTTAGATTCATATAAATAAACGACATTAATGAAATTTTATTAATATTTTTCCCTTCGCAGACCAGTAAAAATATACATGTGCCAAGGAAACTCAGAGCCACTGAGCTGCAGCCGTTAGGCCTGGAAACTGAATTATTATCAACATACTGGAAAGTGTTTTCTGCAGCGGGTAACGATGCGTCAAAGCAACGCGCAAACCTCAGAGAATCTCTTTTCTCCACTGCAGGCACCACATGCTCCTCTGAAGGCGTACAGACATTCTCATTCACTACCACACTGAAACATGCAGTGCTTATTCTAGTTTGAATATTCCAGTATTCCTCATTAATAAGAAAAGTATTTCTCACCCAATTACTCGATTAATCAATGGAATAATTGATGCTTGATTCCTAAAATAATCGATAGCCGCAGCCCTGCTGTGGATTATTCCGCTGAAAGCAGGTCTGTGAGGTTGTGGCCGGAGACCCCAGCTCTCATCACCCTCACATTAAAGTCAGTTCAGTTTGACAGAGAAGTAAAGGTTAATTTTCTGTTCACGTTCAATGGAAGCTGCAAAACAACACATGCTGGTGATCAGAAGGGACTTCCAGAGAGTGACTCCCTTAAAGACCATGTTGAATGGTAGCGTGGCTGCAGAGTTTGTGATCACACCTCATATTATGCCAGACTGTATCATGCTGTGTAGAATTTGCTTAGTAACCAATAAAATAATAATTAAAAAAAAAAATTAATTTAACTAGGAATAACGTTGAATGCATTATTTTATGTGATATTTGCATGGTCCTTGGTCGGTCTGCAGCTTTTTGTTTTTTTAGTCATTGATTTGTAAGTTTCTTGATTTATCTTGTCTAAAAACAGCAGAGAGCAGTGAAGAAGCATTTGGGCTTTAATAGAAGCTTAATTTCCTTTCCCTAGACAGCTCTAGGGTTTTTGTCCCAACCCTAGAGCTGTCTTCTTTGCAGCTCTAGGGTTGGTTTTGGGGTCCACCTGTCTCTAGACATACAGTTAGAGGCACCTCACTTTAACTTTAGGGTTGAAAATCGATTTTTCTTCCAACTGGTGAGTAATTTATATAGTCATCAAATAATTTAATACTTCCAAATTACAACAGAACTCATGTATGTAATAAGCTGCACTGACACATAACGACACCAGTAGGACTTTGTCCAGCAGATGTCGCCATTTATCACTGTATCAAATCCTCTGAAAAAATGAACCACATTTGGTTCAGAGAACTTTGTTAACCCCCATCACTGCAGGAAGCTCCACCTGGGTGGGCTCCATTGTGGAAGGATACTGACTTCGGTGGTGGTGAATTGGTCTCGCAGGAAATCCAGATCCTCCTCGAGTGTCTCTAGGTTGCGAGAGGCTGTGGAGAGGTTCTTCTCTAGCAGAGCCTGGGCTTCATCGATGTCGTACTCTAACATGACATTTGCCTGCAAGGGGAAAACATCAGGGTGGACATAGAGAGCAATGCTCAGCTTCATGTGAGTATCCTTTTTAAAAACTAGTATTTTTAAAATAAGGTCTGCATTTTTTTTTTGGCCTTATCCTTGAAACAAAATACTCACTGAGGCCTACTTACCCCTAACCATAGGCAGACTTTTTCAGTGGGTGGTACTGATGCCTTGCAGTAAACATTGTCAGCCAACAGGAAGTGTGTTTCCATGGGCTCTGTGGTTTCCTAAAAGAACCAAACATACAACACACCTGGTCAAAGTTTCTCTACCACACACTTTATTTTACTTTTTTGACTTGAAGCACTCGCCACCACTTTAAAATACATTTTTACGTGATATAAAAGTATCACATCATGATATCACTGCTATAGCAGTGCTACGTGTTCACATTCCCCAGTGCATGCAACAACGAGAAAAGCTCGGGCATGTCTGAGCGCGAGAGCCGGGTGTCTGCTCTGTTGACGATGTAGTACCTGTTAGCTGTTCCTGCTGAAGGTGAAAACAACACACGTGTTTCACCACTTCAGGCAACAACATCGTCAAGTACAACCGGGCTGCGAAGGAGATGCTAACACCTGATGATGTGTGAGCCAAAAGTAAACAAATGACTGCACTGTGCGACGCTGCAGCACTCGCTAGCTGCTCCTATATGCCAGGAGGCTCAAACAGTGGGTGGAATATTACTGATGTGGTTACACGGTGGAAAAGCAGCGCTTTAAGTAGCTGATTAAAAACCTCGACCCGAGATAAAACATCCCAGATAGAAAATATTTCACACTTTAATTATCTGACAATTGTGCAGCTCCTGCAGAGTTACAAAGTTAAGTTACTTTAGTTATTATTAAAGTAAATTTGAAGTTTGTTTTTTTTTACGTGGAAGCATAAAATAACCGCTTAACACTTTAATTTTATAATAACTGAAGTAACTTAACCTTGTAACTCTTCAGGGGCTGCACAACATTGTCACACGATAAAGCTGCAAAAATATTTTCTACCTGGGATGTTTTTTCTCTAACCCCTCCGCTCATGATACAGGAATTTTGGTGGAAAAAGAAAATTCATCTTTCAGTTCAATTCAGTTTTATTTATATAGCACCAAATCACAACAGTCGCCTCAAGGCACCATGTAACCACATCAGTAATTTCCATCCACAGTTTAAACCTCCTGTCATGCAGAGTGCAGCTAGTAATACATCAAATCAAAAAAGCATCCCATATGTACAATAGGCTAAACACACCCTGATTACAGTCAATATCTGTTAACATTTTAAAGTTGGTTCACAATAACTTTACGCACCTTCTTCTTCTGCATGTGTCGTAGGATTTCTAGCGTCTGTCTGATTTGAGGGATCTGGTTTTTCAACCTACAAGCAAAGAGAAGCAATTTGGATGTTATTATGAAGTGTGTGTGTGTGTGTATACTAAAATAAGACTGTACTTAAGCAATCTTCTAAATTCTGCTGATGCTCTTCTGTACACAGTTGACTAAAGGTCCCTTAACATCTGTGTCCAAATCTTTGGTTATCCATGATATCACCACCTGATGGTGTCCCATATTTACACCAAACTCTACTGACACGTTAGATCTCTTCATAATCCAATAACAACGAGGTTAAGTGCTGCTTCACGGGTGTCACCTGAGTTTCTTCTGGGACAGGTTGAGCTCCATGTATTTATATTTCTGGTACTGTTCGTCCAGCCTCCTCAGCACTGCGTCTGCCGTCTCATTGCCGGGCTGCTTCATAAAAGAGTCGACATCCTCCTGTAAATCCCAACCAGCGAGAAAGAAAACATTAACCAACATTAACTTATATTGAACAATAAATCAGATGAAACTGGCTTTTCACATTTATACACATGTATATGTAAAACATATGGTGAACTACATCCTAAGCAGGACATATTCAGTGCTATCTGAATTCAGGGTTCTAGCCAGCGGGTGATTGCCGGTGCTGAGAATTTCAGCAGTGAGCTACTGGAACGGCTATCGTAACACTTAGGTAACAACAGGGCCATTAGCAATTAGCAAGCCGTTGTTCGGTACGTTCAGTCAGTACAGCCTCCCGGTCGTAGGTTCGGTACCGAGAGATAAGGTGAGAAGCTCGGTCATTCAGGAGGGGCTCAAAGTAGAACTGCTACTCCTCCACATCGAAAAGAGCCAGTTGAGGTGGTTTGGGCATCTGATTAGGATGCCTCCTAGAGACCCCGTAGATGAGATGTTCTGGGCATGTCCTACTCTGAGGAGGGCAGAACCAGAACACGCTGGAGAGGCTGTGTACAGCCTGAATTCTGAAAAAGTTGGGATGGGGGCAACATAAGGCTGGAGGTAAGTGGTACTAATGCCGTTTTTCCATTAGTTGATAGCACCTGGTATCAGGTAGTTTCTTAGTACCTACGCAGCCAGGATTCCAAGTGTGCCAAGTTAATCTGACTGGCCAGCCAGTGATGTCACTAGATGAGTCATGAGAGCGACTCCTTCACAAGAATCAAATCTGCCATTTTTTGAAACCTGGGAATGCAGGAATTGCTACACACTAACCAACACAGACGTTTTTGTGTTTAGTTGCTGACAACAGAATCGAGAGGAAACTTACAGATGACGTCACAGGACTTGCTAAGAAAGTACGATTGATTGTAATGGCAAACGAATGAAACCGATTTCACTTCAAAAGCTGTCAGTAGCTGCTGGTTTACACGTCAATGAGCAAAAGTAAAAGGGAATCCAAATTGTGCAAGTTAACCAAAATTAGGAACACTGCTGGAACTCTGTAGTCACACTGACTGCTGAAGTTATCGGGCCTGTTCTCTTTCCTTCTCCTTAATAATCCAACACGCCATAGTAATCCATCAGTCTTTCAAAACCTATGAATCCCTCCTGTTATTGCATTACACTGTTTATACAAACATTTCCTCTTTTCACATTAAAAGCTCTCTAGAATCTCACTGGTCCTTCATTTTTTAAACAAAACTTTTATTGTGAAACGTCTATAGAAGCTTGCATAAAATGCTTTACCTTAAAAACAAACGGTAAATAACATTTACGCCATAATA
This sequence comes from Pterophyllum scalare, assembly GCA_024447675.2. Taxonomy (NCBI): domain Eukaryota; kingdom Metazoa; phylum Chordata; class Actinopteri; order Cichliformes; family Cichlidae; genus Pterophyllum; species Pterophyllum scalare. Next base: position 24,235 of record JAMQGT020007573.1, on the reverse strand, counting down.
TGTGTGGCTCGTGTTCACCTTCTGATAGCCAGTTACAAATTCATGCATTACTCTAAAAGGACATAAGTGAGCTATAGAGACAGCATCAGAGAGAGATGAAGGGAAATCATCCCACAGGGAGGGAATGGAAAAGAGGGATAGAGCGTGGACACATCCAGGAAGCAGAGCTGTGTGAGGAAGATGTGGTGGCTGATGAATATGGTCACAAAGGGGGAGATGGAGATTTAACGATCTGTACATAAAGAAAGTCTAACATTTGATGATGTGATCAGTTGTAGCTGATTAATACATGTAAACCGCCTCTGTCCTTACATGTACAGCTGTGCAGGTGTGTCTGCGTGTGACCTGTCTGTAATTGATGAACCAGCTCAGATTTTAAATGGCCTGTGCTGACTTAGCAATGGCCAAAGAATGAACATGAGTGATGAATTACAGAAAACTGATCAGTTAAGGCAATTTTAAGTAAACAAAGACAAACATATTCTGGTTCCAGTGATTGCTTGTTGGATAAAACAGGCAAAATGCTGTGTGGGCTCTGTGTTATAATGTCCACTTTGTTTGGCGACTGACTTGGCGCAATATAAATAACTTATTCTTAAAGGAGAAAAATAACCTACAGGTCAGGTTAATCACGTGACAACACTGTGCCACCTGTGCTGCTGTCAGCAGACAAAACAACTGACAGCAGCAGCTTACATACGTTTAGGCGCCTCCACAGCACATTATAAATGTACCTTTGCTCATTTTACTGCCTGACAATGCATGGGGGAAGCTAAATGTCAGTAAGAGACTTGTCAGCAAAGTAGCCTCCAGTCAGACTGAAGTACGACTAGATGAACTGACTTTAAAGCCTGAAGAGGAAACGAGGCAGAGAGACAATAACGCAGTGATGTCCATAGATGGAAGCGAGCAGCCGCCCAGCCTGCACACACAGCAGGATTATCTGTTAGCGGACGCGCTAGCCTAGCTGGTAGCCAGCATGCTGCGCCCGCACACTGGCTGCTGCGGCTACAGGCGTGTTTCAGCGGGGTAATAACAACTCAAGCTAGCGGAATATCGAGAAATGCCCAGCTTTACGCACCACAAAGACCGCTTCGGGAATCCCGAGATGCTTTCTCTTTGTCGCCCCTACGGCATTGCTGTTGTCTATGATCGCTGCCATCTTGGAGAGAGGATACTCCTTCCTTCCTGACGTGTGAGCATGCGTACAACCGTCTTAAGAGGGGAAAGAAGACTCTGCTGCTTCTAGTGGTCACAGGCTGCAACTGCTACTCGTGCTGAGGCCACTGCTGTGACAAGAAGGTTCACCGAGTCTGTTTTTATTTAGGAGCCTTTTAATGCCACATATTAATAATTAATGTTTCACAGTATTGTCAGTAACATAGGTACAATTTTCTAGGCAAAGTCAAATCCGCCCACCAAAACAAAGCACGCCTGCGGTACTGTGCAAATGTCTCGGACCATTGCTTTTTATATTTTCTTTACAACTTGCTTCCAAGCTGCCAGACTTTCTTGTGATTTTTTAAAAGTGGTTTTGAGCAATAGTTCTCCAGCTTTCTGAAGGTCGTTCAAAGTTTTTCGTTGGACACTGGCTGCTTTTTCACTGATTTATAGTCCAGTCCTTGTACCTGACCATTTTCAGATGAATGTTTTTTGTTAGTTCAGCCATTTAACACTGATCTATGAATCAATCGAGGATAAAAAGGGCAACTAATTCAAGGGATGAACCAGTGTTGTGTCAACACATAATAGATGACTTAGCAAATAACTAATAACAAATTTTAACAGATTTTGTGCTGTTTCTTTAGTCACTTTGTTACAAGCGACCTGTCACATAAACAGTTTCCATTTCTTTAGTTGAACCTCTGAAAAATGCCAAAGATAGCACAATTTGACAGCCATAAAATAGTATTTTAGCACCAACAAGGTGATTCTCAAAGAGCTATTATTAGCCAAGAACTTGGCATATCTCAGCATGGCATTCGGTGTTGTGAGTCCTTAAAAAAAAAAAAAAAGTTGAAGGAAGTAACAGGCCTAAAAAACTATCTACAGCAGATAAAGAGTATCTGATTGTCATGTCCCTGAGAAAAATCCAGCCAAGACCTGAAACGGGAGAGATGCATCTGGACCTTCAGTTGATCCGATGATTGACTGATTTTTGCTGTGTTCTGTATTTATATGTATGTTTGCACACATCAATAAATCATTGCATCGATTTACCATTTTCCTGGGAAAATATCGAGAAATGTGGGGTGGTCCAACACTTTTGCTCAGTACTGGACATCTAAGCAAACTCATGGAAAACAAACACAGAAAAAAGAACAGTAGGCTAACACAAGAAAGCAATGATCATATCATTTAAATGTTATATAGCACAAAGTCAAACATTAACAGGGGAAAGGATAAAAAAGAACCCAACAAGCTTTTTTTACTGTTAAAGAAAAAAATATTTGAAGCTTCAATTAATATAAAAAAACAGACCCTAGTTATACAATCACACAGTTGCATTTAATATTTTTTAATAGATTTTCAGTCAGTGCAAAGCATCCCCAATTAAGTAATTTGAACTTAAATTCTAACATTATGCCATGAACAATAATGAAGAAACCTTTAACGACAAGGAAGGTCAAGGAAGCTACATTTCCATTTGCTTTGTCTTCCATCATGCAAACCACATGGAAATATGACTTAATTATTTTGAAAATCCCTTTCCTTACCTCAATTCAAAGTAGATGCTAAGTTTCATATTTGACTGTAATATCTCTCTGCTGGGACAAACAGAACTAATCTTCTTTGAACAGAAGAAATAGTCATCAAACCCTTTAAACTTTGCACATGGATGTAATTTGACAAATTAAAAACAAATCAATTTCATCATTTTTATAGGCTTCATGCAACATCAAGCATTCAAGCATTCTGCATATTCTGAAACAGGCAGAACTATGGCGTACGTGTCTCTTGCTTTTGTATGTTTTTCTTTTCTGGAGGTTTCCACCAGCTCACAAATATACCTCCCAGCTCCTTTTTGACCTGTGCAACAGAAATGAGACTTTGATCGTTACACTGCAAATTATAGATGAGATTTTTACATGAAAGAGTCACAGGATAATGCTAATAATGTTGTCTTTCTGGGAATGCTCATCACCCAAGACCGGGTTTTCCTATTAAAAAATAAATAAATACACTTTTCTAAGATTTCAGGACTGATTTCTAACACAAGTTACTGATTTCATGATGGACTCCCTCACAGTCGGGTCTGTCATGTTCACAGAGGAGTTGACAGCAGCCACATTCACTTTCACCAAGAACTTCCTCCTCCGAGGACCTGCTGAGATCATCATTCTATCATCGACACCATCATCATCATCATCATCATCATCCTCATTTCAAGTTCTAACAGTGGTTATTATAAATGTGACTGCCTCAGGTTCAAAACTGGCACCCATTTATTTTTAACTCACGCTGCTTGCATTTTCTTGTTCTGTATATTTGGTTGAACTAATACGCTACACTGTAATATAACTGAAGATGCTTGTGGCTACTCAAAGAGTTTCCATGGTTGGATCTGCATTTTGAATTGGCACAGATTTTGTGCTGGATGCCATTCCTGAATGCAACCCTTCAAGTTCTCTGGGCTTCAGAGCACCACTAGGAGTAAACTACAGTAGCTTGTGACACACTGAGGCTGGGTTTGTGTATCCTCCCAGTCTCAAACACAAACAATTTGCCTTCTGTTTGTCCATCAATCCATTTCTTCCGAAGCATTCCCAGGCCAGCAGAGCGATAATCTCATCAGTGTGTCCTGGGTCTGACCTCCCACTAGGACATGCCCGAAACACCTCACGCAAGAGGCACCCAGGAGGCATCTTAGTCAGATGCCTGAAACACCTCAACTGGCTCCTTTCAATGTGGAGTAGTAACAGCTCTACTCTCAGCCCCTCCGGAATGATTGCACTCTTCACCCTATCTCTAAGGGAGAGGCCAGCCACCCTTTGGACGAAGCTCACTGATACACGGCACCGCCTTCGTGGTACAATGTTTAAAACATTGGATGCACATGGTCCTCCAGAATGGTTCGGTAGTCCTTGGCAGTGACGCGCCCATCTAGCACAAGTATTGGGCCAAGGGAATGCAATGATATGGCAGCCCAAACCATCACTGATCCACCCCCATGCTTCACTCTGGGCATGCAACAGTCTGGGTGGTATGCTTCTTTGGCCCAAGATTTGCGCTCCTTGCACCATTGAAACCAATGTTTGGCATTGGCACAAGTGACCAAAGGTTTGGCTATAGCAGCCCGGCCGTGTATATTGACCCTGTGAAGCTCCCGACGGACAGTCTTGGTGGAAACAGGAGAGTTGAGGTGACATTTAATTCTGCCATGATTTGGGCAGCCGTGGTTTTATGTTTTTTGGATACAATCCGGGTTAGCACCCGAACATCCCTTTCACACAACTTCCTCTTGCGTCCACAGTTAATCCTGTTGGATGTGGTTCGTCCTTCTTGGTGGTATGCTGACATTACCCTGGATACCGTGGCTCTTGATACATCACAAAGACTTGCTGTCTTGGTCACAGATGCGCCAGCAAGACGTGCACCAACAATTTGTCCTTTTTTGAACTCTGGTACGTCACCCATAATGTTGTGTGCATTGCAATATTTTGAGCAAAACTGTGCTCTTACCCTGCTAATTGAACCTTCACACTCTGCTCTTACTGGTGCAATGTGCAATTAATGAAGATTGGCCACCAGGCTGGTCTAATTTAGCCATGAAACCTCCCACACTAAAATGACAGGTGTTTCAGGTTCATTGTCCAACCCCTGTAATTAGACAGGACAGTTGAAAACCTTAATAGTTATATGCAAAATGACTGGTCACGGCGATTTAGTGCCAAGCTGGAGTATATTAGCAAACTAATGCTTCTGAGCTGAAGTTTAGCATATTTGCCTTACAAATGCAGCGTGTATTGTTATGGAAGCTGCTCTGACTGTGATTTATACTGAAAAAAATAAAAGGTATAAACAGGTTTTAGAGCAAAATATGCTGCTTTTCAGCATTGTCTTATTTCAGCAAGACAATGCTTAAGTGTGTACTGCAACTGTGTACTAGTCAAACAAAGCCAATGAGGTTTATTGCTGAAACAAATGAGGATAGTATTATCTATTGCCTCTATTTACCGCATGGCTCAGTGGAATAAACAAACAGGGTCAAAAAACAACACACACAAAGATACATATGTTAACCCGGTGCCTTGCACATTATGATTTCTGTGTGGAAGCAAGTGTCAGAGAGAAAGTAAATATGTGAAGGGTCCACTTAGATCAAGTCTCTCATTTATTATTTCTTCCAGCTTTCAGAATTTTGGGAAAGGTCTGGTTCAGATTGTAGTAATGTTGAATTTGTGAAAGTGCAAATGCTAAAGGTGCTGTACGTGCAATCTTTGCATGTTTGCCAACCAAACAGGCAAAAACAAAACTGAACAGTAATTTTAAATTGTATACTCTGTTTAAACATGTGGTTTTATAACGACCAGTTTATATTAATATTATAGATGCACTACATATTATTAACGATTTAGGAAGTTTTATAAACACCAGGGCCAACTTTAATCACCCAGATTAATTCAATGATTAGCAAACCTCTTAATAACCAGAAGTTTAACTCTTTATTGAGACTAATTAATATTGTGCCACTTATTTAAGCACTGTCAGTAAGCTTGTATTTACTGTCAGTATGAAAAAAATGCAATAAATAAATAATCTCAGTTAATTTGAAATTTCTGTACTTGTTAAATTACTATTATTTAAATATTTCAAAAATAATACAGGCAGAAACAAGGAAACCAACTGCTGGAGGGACCGAGTAGAAAATGTATATTAAAGGAATCACTTCAAATTACAGGCAAATCAGTGTCTTCAAAGTGACTTTTACTAATTTGCTTTGAATACATTATAAAATCAATGTAGTCCTGCCTTCTGGGGCACCTGCAAGGCTCCTTTGGCCCAGTCAAATGGATTTTTTATTCTCTTTCAGCCTACAAGCACCAAGCAGGCAGTAGTATCCAGAATAGGCCTTAAAGAGCTGCAGCTGAATGTGTAAATAATGTTGTACTCTGTCTACTCTTCCTATAATGTGGTTAATGAAAAGAAAATGTATAATAAAATGTAAGAAAATCAAACTTTCTTCCTCACCTTTGCACAAGAAGATGACCATCATAGAGAAGCAGCACACAAACCTTTGGAGAGCCATTGTTTACCAGACTCAGATGCCACTGTGCAATGTATAGACTGTCCAGCAAATGTTACCTAAAAGTACAAAAACACATGCTGTCTTTACATTTCTTCTCACTTGCTTGGAATTTGTCTCCCTCCAGCTATGTAGATATATTAGCAATTTCACTTATTTACTTGGTTGCATCAGGAAGTTTTCTGATCTTGTTAAGGTTACCTTGGATTCCATTGTTTCCTCCAGCTCATCCTCCTATGTCTTATTTTCAATCTGTCTCTGAGTATGGTTACTGTTCATTTCCTGTCTCACATTCATTGTCATTTCTCTCCTAAGCTTTGCATTCATTTTGACTTTCCCTCCTGTTCCATTGGTGTTGTCTTCAGCTGCATCTTGCTACGATCCAGGGTAAAGAACATGTAAGGAAGGATCCATCCTGCCTTGTATCAACAGTCCAGGCTGCTGGTGGTGTAGTGGTGTTGGGGATATTTTCACTTCTGGCATCTTTTCAGTGCCACAGCCTACCCGAGTGTTACTGCTGACCATGTCCATGTCTTTATGACCAGTTTATGTCATCTCAGACTGGTTTCTGGAACATTATAATGAGTCCACTGTATTCAATGGCATCCACGGTCACCAGATCTCAGTCCAATAGTGCAGACAGTCAAAGAAGGGCAAACAGTCAAATCTAAAAGCAGATATTAATAATTTAAACATGCAAACGTAAAGCAATCTCTCTTTTCCTCTCAAACAGGTTTGCATCCATCCTTTACATTACTTCCATGTTGTGGCCACAGTTGGCTATTGTCACTGGAAGCTCCACTTGCCCTGGATCCCACTGCAACATGTAGCACGGCATGTTTGTGTCCCATTAACAAAGGCTTGATCTTGTCAAGTTGAGAGTCGAGTAACTTTTTCTGGTTGCTTGCACATGTGCACTGTGCGTAAATCTCAACTCTTTGATGTGCTAGGCAAGCTGCTGTCACTGATCTGAGATCGGTTACCATCTGTGCTTTGTGTGAAAACAGAAGTAGCATTAGCATCATGCTTCTGTGATTTATCTTTGTAACAGATACATTTTCTCTTACTTACATGTTGCCTTGGCCAACATGTGTAATATAGAGAAGACGGAGTGCAGTGTGAAGAAATTTTAATGACTAAGTGGTGCAGCTGACAAACCTGCAGCACCTGTAAGACGTTATCATGTCAATATGGACCAAAATCAGTAAAGGCTGTTTCCAGCTCCTTGATGAAGAATTAAGCTTGTGCTGAAAGCGAAAGGGGATTCGACCCGCTACCAGCAATAAAGCATACTGTACTAAATCTCAAATGTGAGGTTTGCTGAATGCTTCTCTATATGTTTTTTAACAGCTTCTCTAACAGTTTCTTAGTATCAAACCCTCAAGTTAAGCCAATAAAACTTTGAAGTAATTCTTTACTGTAGTTCCAGTTGCTTCTCTTGAACTATCTTACAAGAATCCATCTTATTGGATCATAACTGAGCATGGACCCAAGTCTTAACCAGACACATTTCAGTTCTTCAAGACTACCTTCATCGGCTTCTAGTGCTGACTCATATCTGCTGCCAGGTTGCATATTTTTCTTCAACATCCTGATTGAATTTTCCAATGCAAATCTTTCTGTGCTGCTCTGTGTAATGGAAATTTACGAAACTCTTTCACTTCTCTGTGTCAAGCTGACCTTACTGAATCAAAGGCTCCATATTTTCTTATTCTGTCTCCATATATATTTTCATGTACAGTACCAGTCAAAGGTTTGGGCACACTCACTAAGTGTGTCCACTGTATAAATATTCTAGAATTACAATCCTTCTTTGTCAAAATAAACGTGCAGACCACTGTCATCCCTTTGCAGAGGTCAATAAATAAAACTCATAAAGACAGCCTGGTTGTGTGCACCTCAATTTATTTCAGATTTGCAAAACAAGCTGTCAAGCAAGAAATAATGTGTGATTTCTCTTTAGTAGGTTCTCCGCCATTATAACTGAAAACCTGAAGTGACAATGGCAAAGGGTGGTGGTAAGAAAACCAGGTATCACACAAACACACACACACACACCAAAGGTGGTTCACTTCTTACTGGGGTATGATGTTTTGCACTTGTAGTACCCCAAACAGTAAATGGACTGGTTCTTATATAGCACTTTTTTACTCTACTTAAGCACTCAAAGCACTTTATACAACATGCCTCATTCACACTCGTTCATACAAGCACTTTTTTCTACACCTAAGTTCTTTCTGTCCAACATTAATACATATTCACACTCCAGTGAATACATCAAAGCCCAGGGATACTTTGGCATGCAGACTGGACAGTCAGGGATCCAATCACCAACCTTCTGATTAGTAGGTGACCTACCTCCTGAGCTACAGCCAGGATATGTTGGGACCAGTACCTGTATTCTTGGCCACTTGCTCTGGCAGTCCATAAAAGAAGGTTTCTATAACATAGCAGGTATGAATTAGAGTATTTGACTAGCGGATCTATAAGTAAACTACACCAATATACTGTGCAATTTTCTGCCCCCACATACTGATATCAGCACATCTGAGTGAGAATGAACCTGATTATGTGATCTTGCCCTGTGATAACTGGGATTGTGGAGTTAGGTTAATTGGTGCCCATAGGTGAGTGTGAATGGTTGAATGTCTCTCTGTGTTGGCCTGTGATAGACTGGCCTGTCTGGTCTGTACCCTGACTCTTGCCCTGTGGCAGCTGGGATAGACTCCAGCTTCTCTGTGACCTTAAATCAATTAAGCGGAAGAAGGTGGATGGATGGATGAATGACTTGAGACTGTCACTGCATGGCCATCTGTGCATGGTCAAAAGCATTGATGCCAGGTGGCCTGGGTAAGTCCATGATTCCCAAGTCTTCAAGGAGTCTGTACTATGCCAAAAATTAGAGAAAGGTGTGGCAACTACACCACATATTTTAAGTTCCTTTAACACATTGTTGTGGCACTGATTTCGATAATTCCCTCTTTTTTTGTTCATTGGAGTACTGCTGGTAGACAATGTATATGCTCAACATTCCTAAAGACCACCTATTTTGAACAGGAGAGAAGAATCAGCGAGGACTCCCGGCAAATGGCAGCATGGTCGGGACTAGATCCAGCATCAGCTGCATTGCCATGCGGCATTCGCAGTCGCCCAAATTTTGGCATTCTTAAAGCCCTTTTCAAATGTGTCACATTCCTGCAAATGTTCAAATCTTTGCATTAAAAACAAACTTGGTCCTCAGTCACTCGCTGCATCTCTTATAACTCCAGTTCCAAAAAGCTGGGGTGCTGGGTATATTAAAAACAGATACCATCGACTTGCAAATCTCATGAATCCATATTTTATTCACAATAGAACATCAAAAATATATCAAATGTTTAAACTGAGGCAGTTTGAATTTGATGACAGCAACATGTCTCAAAATAGTTATGTCATCATCTACAGCATGGTCAAAAGATTCTAAAGATCGAGAGAAATCTCTTTCAGCATGGGACAAGGCTGAAAATCACTGTTACATGCTTGTGATCTTTGGGCCCTCTGGCAGCACTGAATTTAAAAAAAGGCACAATTCTCTCAGAAATCACAGCATATATGGACAAACATGGATACTGCGTCCTACAGAATAAAGAGGAGAGGGACTATCTGGATTGTTATCACCACTCAGTTCAAAGGCCTGCAGCTCTGGTGGCATGGGGGTACATCAGTGCCTATAGATTTGGAAGCTATATTTTTGCAAGGCATCATCAATGCTGAAAGTGTGTGCAGTTTTGGAGCAACATATGCTCACACCCAGATGATGCCTTTTTCAGGGAAGGCCATGCAGGTTTTAGAAGGACAATGCTAAACTGCATACTGCAGCTATTCCAACAGCATGGCTTCATGGTAGAAGTGACGAGGTGCTGAAGTGGCCTGCCTGCAGTCCAGACCTTTCACCAACTGAAAACATTTGTAGCATGAAATGAAAAGTATGACAAGGAACATTTGTATGTAGAATAAGTATTTTTTTTTACTTCTGATACTTTATGTACAATTTCCCAGCAATACATAGTTTGTGTATTGTGTGCAGTGTTTTACTGATACTTTTGCTCAATTAACAGTTCTGAAAAAAGCCCACAAGCCAGTGTTAATAGTTTATTATCAAAACTACAAAAAAAAAAATTCTCTGGATGTGAACCAAATTTATAAATGGGTAGAACTGAACAGACACAGATGGATTCAAAAATGATTTACTGGAAAAGGACTTGGATTCAATATACACTACCAGTCAAACGTTTGGACACACTCACTCACTCATTCATATGAATTATAACACAGGAGTAACAAGAGGAGAGTGGAAACAGCTGGGGGGGGGGGGCAGAGGGCAGAATCACACTAAGGGGAAGCCAGCATGAACACAGTGCTCATGACACAATACATTACCAGAATAAGATAGGAAAAAACTAAATCTCACAGAAATGCAGGCAAGTGTAACAGTTAAAGCTCAATGGGACAATAACACCACCTAGTGACTCAAATATCACTGCACTGACAAGTAATTTAAAGGATTATGGGTAATCCTCATAGTGACTGAGGATTCACGTAGAGGTGACAGATCTGTGAATGTCGTGGACAAAACTTATATTACTAAACTGTAACACAAATAGAAGTTGAGCTGGCTATTTGTTAAATATTATCTGTTGCTGATTATTTCTGTTATGCTTTTGTTGAGTTAAATATTTGTTTTCCACCAGTAATGAGTCTGTGGGATATAGCTAGCTAATTTTGATGCAGTTTGTTTTCACACAGAGCTCTCGCTGTTTGTCTACAAGAGATATCTACTCTACCTTTTTATCCTTTGTCATAAATGCAGATGCCAAATTAAGAGGCTGTTACTTCCAAAGCTGACCTGCTCCACATCATTATTTAAAGAGCCCGAGAAGACATACAGAGGGGACACAAGCACACCGAAGCAACAAAACAAACTGCAAAGCCTACAATAAACTCAAAATACTGGGCAAAAGGCCCAGGACCATAACAGAAATCGTCATTAAAACCATTAAATCTGCACTCTTATTTTGAGATTATATTTGTTTGACAGTTAGATGCAGCACAACAGAAAACAGAAAAAACATGCAGATATAATTAACAAAAAATAAATCAATCACATTATTTTTATAAGGGTCATATAACATTAAGCGTCTTTTCTGCGGATAGTAAGGCAAACAGACTGAACTATGGAGTACATAATGGAGTATTTTGGTTTTTGATTTTTTTCTTCTCTGGAGGTTTCTGCCAGCTCACTTTTAGGTCATCAGATGTGCCTCCCAACGTCTTTTTAACCTGAGAAACAGAAAAGAGAATTGAATGCTTATACTGCAAATTATAGACTGAACTTTTACATGAAAGAGTCTCAGGGCAGTGCTAATGAACCTGGTTTTTTATAATATGGAAGCTGTGTATTCAAAATTATCACTGAGTGTCACAACATGTGTTTCTGGGAAACAAAAGTAAGGTACAGAGGAGATGTTCGTCATTAAAGATCATCTTAAAAATGTCTGCAAGGTGTTCTCATTAAATAAACTTGACTCTGCATTTTATGACTCTACACAAGTTACCCATTTCAAGATGGACTCCCTCACAGCTGGGTCTTTCATGTTCACAGAGGAGCCGACAGCAGCCAGATCCACTTTCACCGAGTACTTCCTCCAAGGAGCTGGTGAGATCAAAAAGTCTTCTTTAATTGAATAAAGTTCCCATCACCACCACCATCATCATTTCAAGTTCTAACAGCAGTGAAAATACATGTGGCTGCCTCAGATTCAAAACTGGCATCCACCCATTTTTAACTCGCACTGCTTGGATTTTCTTGTTCTATGCAGTTGCTTGACCTACAACATTACAGTGTAATTTAATTTGAAATGGTGAGAGGAGATTGGACATGGACTGGATGTGCAGTATGTGTCTTAACTGATTGTATTACGTTGTTACGTGAATTAGGGCTGTATTTAGACATGAAGATTTCATGACTGAATACTGCCAATGAATGAATGATAAAGTGGAAAAAACAAGTTATACTTTTTTTTTTTTTACTATTCTGTGGATGATCAACAAGTTTTCTCACTTGAACAGATGACACCAACATCCTGACCATGTCCACAGGTGTTTGTTCCAAATCCACTGTGTTGACACTCCGTTAGAGAATTTTCACTGCCCACACATGCCACATTATCAAGCCAAATCTGTCCAGTTCCTGCACCAAATCCAGCTGATTGAGTAGCCTGTTGTGCTATTCCACAGTTCAACTCTCTGCAAACCACCTGAGCATCCTTTAAGTCCCAGCCATTGTTACAGACTGTTCCCCAGACGTTATTGTGATAAATTTCAACTCTTCCAGAGCATCGAGTTGATCCAGACCCAGCTAGTCTGATCAGACCTAAAAGACAAAAGACATCAACAATACTATAATATGTTCCTTATATTAAAATAAGATTTCTTAGATGATGCACAAGGACAGACTGACCTGCAAAGCATTCAGTTTCTAAAAGTTTTCTCACCTGAACAGATGACACCAGCCTCCTGACCATATTTACAGGGGTTTATTCCAAATCCACGGTGTTGACACTCCATTAGAGAATTTTCACTGCCCACACATGCCACATTATCAAGCCAAATCTGTCCAGTTCCTGCACCAAATCCAGCTGATTGAGTAACCTGTTGTGCCATTCCACAGTTCAACTCTCTGCAAACCACCTGAGCATCATTTAAGTCCCAGCCATTATCACAGACTGTTCCCCAGCTGTTATTGTGATAAATTTCAACTCTTCCAGAGCATCTCGCTGATCCAGACCCAACTAGTCTGATTGGATCTATCAGTCAAAAGAATTCAATTATATTTTGATATTTCTTTAGATTTAGAAATTCTTCTAATGTGTGACACAAAAGACCAGATTGACTTGCAAAGTCTTCAGTATTTAAGGGTTTTCTCACCTGAACAGATGACACCAGCATCCTGAACATGTGCACAGCTTTGGTTTCCAAATCCACTGTGCTTACACTCAGTTAGAGAACTTTCATTTCCTGTACAGGTCACATAATCAAACCAAATCTGTCCAGTTCCTGCACCAAAGCGAGCTGATCGAGGAGCCTGTAGTGCCGTCCCACAGTTTAACTCTCTGCAAACCACCTGAGTATCCTTCAAGTCCCAGCCATCATCACAGACTGTTCCCCAGATGTCATTGTGATAAACTTCGACTCTGCCAGAGCATCGAGTCGATCCAGACCCAGCTAATCTGATCAGACCTATTCATGCAAAAGACATAAAAAAAATTTCAATATGTTCCTCATATTAAACAAATAACATTCATGGATCACACACAAGAACAGAAGGGCCTGCAGTGTTTTCTGTATTTAAAGGTTTTCTCACCTGAACAGATTACATCAACATCCTGACCATGTCCACAGGTGTTTGTTCCAAATCCACTGTGTTGACACTCCATTAGAGAATTTTCACTGCCCACACATGCCACATTATCAAACCAAATCGGTCCAGTTCCTGCACCAAATCCAGCTGATTGAGTAGCCTGTTGTGCCATTCCACAGTTCAGCTCTCTGCAAACCACCTGAGCATCATTTAAGTTCCAGCCATTATAACAGACTGTTCCCCAGCTGTTATTGTGATAAATTTCAACTCTGCCAGAGCATCGAGTCAATCCAGACCCAACTAGTCTGATTGGATCTATCAGTCAAAAGAAGTCAATTATATTTTGATATTTCTTTACATTTAGAAATTCTTTTAATGTGTGACACAAAAGAACAGATTGACCAGCTATGTCTTCAGTATTTAAAGGTTTTCTCACCTGAACAGATGACACCAGCATCCTGAACATGACCACAGGTGTGGTTTCCAAATCCACTGCTCTTACACTCAGTTAGAAAACTTTCATTTCCTGTACAGGTCACATTATCAAACCAAATCTGCCCAGTTCCTGCACCAAAGCGAGCTGATCGAGGAGCCTGTAGTGCCGTCCCACAGTTTAACTCTCTGCAAACCACCTGAGCATCATTTAAGTCCCAGCCATCATCACAGACTGTTCCCCAGCTGTTATTGTGATAAACTTCAACTCTGCCAGAGCATCGAGTTGATCCAGACCCAGCTAATCTGATGAGACCTAAATGTCAAAAGACATGAACAGTACTTTAATATGTTACTTACAAGATCTCACGGATGATGCACAAGAACAGACTGACCTGCAAAGTGTTTAGTGTCTAAAGGTTTTCTCACCTGAACAGATGACACCAGCCTCCAAATGACTTCCACAGCTGTTTGTTCCAAATCCAATGTGTAGACATTCGGTTAGAGAATTTTCATTTCCTGAACAGGCCACGTAATGAAGCCAGATCGCTCCAGTTGTTTCACCAAAGGGAGGTAATACTGTTGCCTGTAGTGCCGTCCCACAGTTCAACTCTCTGCAAACCACCCCAGCATAATTTATGTTCCAGTAATCATAACAGAGTTTTGCCCAGCTCTCATTGTGATAGATTTCAACTCTACCAGAGCATCGAGATGATCCAGTTAATCTGATGGGCATACCTGAAAACAAAACACAAGATACATTGTGGATTGTACATATAGTATGTTTAATGTTCATAACTAGTTAGCTATGTATAACAACATGTAGGTAAGTAAAGTTTATAGTGCTTTACAGGAACAGAATAAAATGCAACAATTAAAACAGTAAAAATAGACTAAACTAAATAAAATTAAGCCTGCACAGGTGGGTCTTCAGATTTTTTAAAGGTATCAACAGTGTCCACAGACCTTAAATCCAGTGGAAGTGAGTTCTACAACTTGGGGGCCACAACCACACAGTCACCTTTTGTCTTTAACTTGGATAAAGGTTCAGCAAGCACTGATCTACAGACCTCAGAGATCTAGATGCTATGTACGGTTGTAGTAGTTCACTGAACACCTGATCAAACGTAACACCCAGATCTTTCACGGTGGGGTAAGCTGAAGATGAAAGCAGTCCAAGATTTTCAATAAGGGGCACAGATCAGAACTCAAGTTTTTTGAGTGTTCAGAGACAGATAATTTGTTACCATCCAGTTCTTTACAACATGCATGCAGCCTTGAAGAACTGATAATTTGGCTTCATTCTGGGGTTTGAAAGACATAAACCTCTGAATATCATCTGTGTAACAATGGTATAAGATGCCTTCAAATTTATTCAGGATGTCTCCAAGTGGGGCATATATAGAACAAGTAGAACAGGTCCCAGGGCTGAACCCTGAGGCACGCCACAAGATAGGGCAGCAGAAGCAACTGAAAAGCTGTTGTGAGAGAGATAGGAATAAAACTAGTCAAGAGCTTTTTTTTCTTTTTTTTTAGAGGGTGAATAACAGCCCGTTTAAAATATAAATGGACACAGCCAGAAGTTAAAGGGGACATTTTCATATGCAATGCTTTGGTCTGAATTTCTCGTTAGTGTAGGTCCACAGACCCCTCGTTTACTACTTTTCTGAGACACGTCTAGAGCAACTCATTTTGGTGCAGTCTTTTTAAATGTGAATGAGACATTTAACGCCCTGGCCCCCTTCAGGTTGCAGAGTGTTCCACTCCACCTGTTGGGCCATTTTTGTAGTTTGATAGCAGTGATACAATTAGATACTGGCAGAGAAACAAGCAGGACTTTCCCCAGTGATGTGGATTAATTTCCAAGGAAAATAAAATTTAACCAGGCACTTCGGAGAGGCTCTGGTAAGGAATCTTGTGGGTTAATACACCCAGCAACCGAACATTTTGCCTTGGCATTAACAAACTTGGACTACAAAATTGCTGCATGAAAGAAAAGGCAGATTCACGAGATTAGTTAGCCAGAAGTCTGTTGGGGATTTTTTATTACTTTTATATTGATATTTACTGTCACTATTTCTATATCATGCATTAAAGTATATTAGTCACACATACACTGAATTAATGAACACTGTAGGCTTTAATGTTACTAGGGTAAAGGTAAGGCCTGTTATATGTGATGCTCACATATGCTTAAAGCCTTGGTGGGATGCAGGAACATCTGGTTCACGTGACCTTTGCAACCTCATGTTGTATTTTAGGAAGTCTTGTAACAGGTGCGCTCCAAAAATGTAGTTCTGCAGATCCGCCTGTGTTTTTATAACTTTATTATATTATTATAATGTCTAATAAACAGCCTGCACCAGAACCTGCTCATCCCGGTGATTCTTTGTAAACTTTGGATTTAACTGGGTTTTAATTTTCAGCCCCAAGGAACATGAGGACCCCTAAAAAAATTACGAACAAGTCCATGACCTTATTTAGCTGTTCCACAGCAAATAATGTGACGTAATAGACAAGAAAACGTAATAGAGAATAGAGAAAACTGAACAGAGTGAAAAATATGACCCAAAAAGAATATAAAGATAGCCATGCAGCACCAGGAGAGAATAAATTTTAATTTTCTGCACTCCTAGACACTCAAAGTATACAAAAAAAATGTATTTAAGGGCTAAAAAAATTGGATTTTGCGTGATATGTCCCCTTTAAAGAACTATTAATTTCAATGGCACAAAACACCTCTTTGAACATTGAGACTGGCAAAATGTCAATTGGGCAGGAGGATAGTTTAATTTTATCAACCAAACTGATGCATTAAGAGATGTCAGTTCAAAGCTCTCTGAGACTGATGCCTGGTTTAAACATGGGGCTGGAGAGAAAGGGGGAGGGGTGATGTTTGCTCTGATATAATGGCTCTAATTAATAAAGAAGGAAAGAAAGTTTTCTCACTAAAGACTGAGATGTGTTTGTAAAGCATCTGGAGCACATGAATGTGTATTAAAAAAGTTACTCATCAGAAGCGAGAGAGGGAAACACACTGCTGTTGTCCATCTCGTCGTTTTCCTGTTTTTTTCTTCGCGACCAAAATATATTCTGTTGGCAGCCCACTAGGCCCACCCACCAGGGGCCTGCACCATGAAATTAACATCTTTGTTATATAAAATAAAAAAGCATAATCAATATTAAAAACAGAAAAAAATGTATCAGTAGAAAGATGATTAAAAAAACTGCGGCAAGACCGCCACCATGTCTTAAAATGCTGGCTATCTGAGTGGTGTTCAAAAACAAAAATAAAAAAAACAAAACAATGTGGACTTTATAGATAACTGGAAAAGTTTCTGGGGAAAACCTGGTCTTGCTAGGAGTGATGGCATCTATCCCCCACTCATTTCTAGAAATCTGGCCAAATTTATTAAGCCCACAAAATGTGACTATCTTAGTTCAAGACAAGCAAGCAGAGTTTCAGTCTTACACGCCTCTCTGCAGTTTCTCTCCTCCTGTCATCCCCCCAAAACCCCATAACCCGTTCCCAGACAAACAAACCAAAAGCCAGAAATTATAATTTAAGCATAAAAACTCACAAAAAAAGTGCAATATGCAATCCTCAACTGCACCAAAGACTAAAACTATGAGGGGCCATTAGGGACATTATTACTGAAATGCTGAACCTGAAACGCCTTCCTCAGTAGTGTGTGTGAGTGTTTCAGTAATAATGGCCCCTCATATAAAACAGTTAAATGTAGATCATGAAACTTTAGGTCTCTCTCTTCTAAGTCCCTGTTAGTAAATGATTTAATACTTGTTGATTTATTCTGCCTTACAGAAACTTGGTTACAGCAAGATGAATATATTAGTTTAAATGAGGACTAGGAGGAGGAGTAGCAGCAATCTTCCATTCCAGCTTATTAATTAAGACCCAAAGACCCAGACAGAGTTTAAATTCATTTGAAAATCTAACTTTTAGCCTCGTCCACCCTATTGTCCACCTGGCCCTTACTCAGTAAAACACACACACACACACACACACACACACACACACACACACACACACACACACACACACACACACACACACACACACATGCACACACTCTGGTGGCCTCCCCTGTTTCTGAAGACATCTGCCACAAATTGTTAAAGTGGTATATATGAATGTATTTCTCTCCGGAGAGAGCTCAAATTGACTGCTCACACTGAATTTCAGCTTAAAACACACCGAAGAATGGATGATAAATTTATAAATAAAAATAGAAGCAAAATGTGTGGATGATCACTAATGTGTCTCACCTGAACAGATGACACCAGCATCCTGATCATGTCCACAGCTTTGGTTTCCAAATCCACTGCTCTGACACTCAGTTAGAGAACTTTCATTTCCTGAACAGGTCACATTATCAAACCAAATCTGTCCACTTCCTGCACCAAAGCGAGCTGATCGAGGAGCCTGTAGTGCCGTCCCACAGTTTAACTCTCTGCAAACCACCTGAGCATCGGTTAAGTCCCAGCCATCATCACAGACTGTTCCCCAGCTGTTATTGTGATAAACTTCAACTCTGCCAGAGCATCGAGTTGATCCAGACCCAGCTAGTCTGATCGGACCTATAAGGTAAAAAATATGAATTCTGTTTTAATAAGATAAATACAAGATCAGATTGACATTTTATGTCTTCAGTATCTAAAAACATCTTCTCACCTGAACAGATGACACCAGCAATATCAAGATAATTATAATAATAATAATAATTACTCCGGTATTGTCCAAATCCACTGTTTTGACACTCAGTTAGAGAATTTTCATTTCCTGTGCAGACCACATTATCAAGCCAATTCTGTATAATTCCTGAATCAGAGGGAACTAATCGAGGAGCTTGTAGTGCCGTCCCACAGTTCAACTCTCTGCAAACCACCTGAGCATCATTTAAGTCCCAGTAATCACCACGGATAGTTCCCCAGACGTTATTGTGATAAATTTCAACTCTGCCAGAGCATCGAGTTGATCCAGACCCAGCTAGTCTGATCAGACCTACAAGGCAAAAGACATCAACGATAGTTTAATATGTTCCTTACGTTAAAATAAGATTTCATGGATGATGCACAAGAATAGACTGACTTGCAAAGTCTTCAGTATCTAAAAGTTTTCTCACCTGAACAGATGACACCAGCATCCTGACCATGTCCACAGCTTTGGTTTCCAAATCCACTGCTCTTACACTCTGTTAGAGAACTTTCACTACCTGTACAGGTCACATTACCAAGCCAAATCGGTCCACTTCCTGCACCAAAGCGAGCTGATCGAGGAGCCTGTAGTGCCGTCCCACAGTTCAACTCTCCGCAAACCACCTGAGCATCATTTAAGTCCCAGCCATCATCACAGACTGTTCCCCAGCTGTCATTGTGATAAACTTCAACTCTGCCAGAGCATCGAGTTGATTCAGACCCAGCTAATCTGATGAGACCTAAAAGTCAAAAGACATGAACAGTACTTTAATATGTTACTTACAAGATCTCACGGATGATGCACAAGAACAGACTGACCTGCAAAGTGTTTAGTGTCTAAAGGTTTTCTCACCTGAACAGATGACACCAGCATCCTGAACATGTCCACAGGTGTTTGTTCCAAATCCACTGTGCTGACACTCAGTTAGAGAACTTTCATTTCCTGTACAGGTCACATAATCAAACCAAATCGGTCCACTTCCTGCACCAAAGCGAGCTGATCGAGGAGCCTGTAGTGCTGTTCCACAGTTCAACTCTCTGCAAACCACCTGAGCATCCTTCAAGTCCCAGCCATTATTACAGACTGTTCCCCAGCTGTCACTGTGATAAACTTCAACTCTGCCAGAGCACTGAGACCATCCATACCCAGCTAATCTGATTGGACCTATTCATGCAAAAGACATAAACAAAATTTCAATATGTTCCTTAACATTCATGGATCACACACAAGAACAGAAGGGCCTGCAGTGTCTTCAGTATTTAAAGGTTTTCTCACCTGAACAGATGACACCAGCATCCTGAACATGTCCACAGGTGTATGTTCCAAATCCACTGTGTTGACACTCAGTTAGAGAACTTTCATTTCCTGTACAGGTCACATTATCGAACCAAATCTGCCCAGTTCCTGCACCAAAGCGAGCTGATCGAGGAGCCTGTAGTGCCGTCCCACAGTTTAACTCTCTGCAAACCACCTGAGCATCCTTCAAGTCCCAGCCATCATCACAGACGGTTCCCCAGATGTCACTGTGATAAATTTCAACTCTGCCAGAGCATCGAGTTGATCTAGACTCAACTAGTCTGATCAGATCTGTTAGGTGAAAGACAACTATATTTTAATATGTTCCTTATATTAAAACAAAAACAATTTCATGTATGACACACAAGGAGAGACCTGCAACGTTTTCAGTCTCCAAAGGTTTTCTCACCTGAACAGATGACACCAGCCTCCAAATGACTTCCACAGCTGTTTGTTCCAAATCCAATGTGTAGACAATCGGTTAGAGAATTTTCATTTCCTGAACAGGCCACATAATGAAGCCAGATCGCTCCAGTTGTTTCACCAAAGGGAGGTAATACTGTTGCCTGTAGTGCCGTCCCACAGTTCAACTCTCTGCAAACCACCCCAGCATAATTTATGTTCCAGTAATCATAACAGAGTTTTGCCCAGCTCTCATTGTGATAGATTTCAACTCTACCAGAGCATCGAGATGATCCAGTTAATCTGATGGGCATACCTGAAAACAAAACATAAGATACATTGTGGATTGTACATATAGTATGTTTAATGTTCATAACTAGTTAGCTATGTATAACAACATGTAGGTAAGTAAAGTTTATAGTGCTTTACAGGAACAGAATAAAATGCAACAATTAAAACAGTAAAAATCGACCAAACTAAATAATATCAAGCCTGCACAGGTGGGTCTTCAGATTTTTTTAAAGGTATCAACAGTGTCCACAGATCTTAAATCCAGTGGAAGTGAGTTCCACAACTTGGGGGCCACAACACAGTCACCTTTTGTCTTTAACTTGGATAAAGGTTCAGCAAGCACTGATCTACAGACCTCAGAGATCTAGATGCTATGTACGGTTGTAGTAGTTCACTGAACACCTGATCAAACGTAACACCCAGATCTTTCACGGTGGGGTAAGCTGAAGATGAAAGCAGTCCAAGATTTTCAATAAGGGGCACAGATCAGAACTCAAGTTTTTTGAGTGTTCAGAGACAGATAATTTGTTACCATCCAGTTCTTTACAACCTGCATGCAGCCTTGAAGAACTGATAATTTGGCTTCATTCTGGGGTTTGAAAGACATAAACCTCTGAATATCATCTGTGTAACAATGGTATAAGATGCCTTCAAATTTATTCAGGATGTCTCCAAGTGGGGCATATATAGAACAAGTAGAACAGGTCCCAGGGCTGAACCCTGAGGCACGCCACAAGATAGGGCAGCAGAAGCAACTGAAAAGCTGTTGTGAGAGAGATAGGAATAAAACTAGTCAAGAGCTTTTTTTCTTTTTTTTAGAGGGTGAATAACAGCCCGTTTAAAATATAAATGGACACAGCCAGAAGTTAAAGGGGACATTTTCATATGCAATGCTTTGGTCTGAATTTCTCGTTAGTGTAGGTCCACAGACCCCTCGTTTACTACTTTTCTGAGACACGTCTAGAGCAACTCATTTTGGTGCAGTCTTTTTTTAAATGTGAATCAGACATTTAACGCCCTGGCCCCCTTCAGGTTGCAGAGTGTTCCACTCCACCTGTTGGGCCATTTTTGTAGTTTGATAGCAGTGATACAATTAGATACTGGCAGAGAAACAAGCAGGACTTTCCCCAGTGATGTGGATTAATTTCCAAGGAAAATAAAATTTAACCAGGCACTTCGGAGAGGCTCTGGTAAGGAATCTTGTGGGTTAATACACCCAGCAACCGAACATTTTGCCTTGGCATTAACAAACTTGGACTACGGAACCCCTGCATGAAAGAAAAGGCAGATTCACGAGATTAGTTAGCCAGAAGTCTGTTGGGGATTTTTATTACTTTTATATTGATATTTACTGTCACTATTTCTATATCATGCATTAAAGTATATTAGTCACACATACACTGAATTAATGAACACTGTAGGCTTTAATGTTACTAGGGTAAAGGTAAGGCCTGTTATATGTGATGCTCACATATGCTTAAAGCCTTGGTGGGATGCAGGAACATCTGGTTCACGTGACCTTTGCAACCTCATGTTGTATTTTAGGAAGTCTTGTAACAGGTGCGCTCCAAAATGTAGTTCTGCAGATCCGCCTGTGTTTATAACTTTATTATATTATTATAATGTCTAATAAACAGCCTGCACCAGAACCTGCTCATCCCGGTGATTCTTTGTAAACTTTGGATTTAACTGGGTTTTAATTTTCAGCCCCAAGGAACATGAGACCCCTAAAAAAATTACGAACAAGTCCATGACCTTATTTAGCTGTTCCACAGCAAATAATGTGACGTAATAGACAAGAAAACGTAATAGAGAATAGAGAAAACTGAACAGAGTGAAAAATATGACCCAAAAAGAATATAAAGATAGCCATGCAGCACCAGGAGAGAATAAATTTTAATTTTCTGCACTCCTAGACACTCAAAGTATACAAAAAAAATGTATTTAAGGGCTAAAAAAATTGGATTTTGCGTGATATGTCCCCTTTAAAGAACTATTAATTTCAATGGCACAAAACACCTCTTTGAACATTGAGACTGGCAAAATGTCAATTGGGCAGGAGGATAGTTTAATTTTATCAACCAAACTGATGCATTAAGAGATGTCAGTTCAAAGCTCTCTGAGACTGATGCCTGGTTTAAACATGGGGCTGGAGAGAAAGGGGAGGGGTGATGTTTGCTCTGATATAATGGCTCTAATTAATAAAGAAGGAAAGAAAGTTTTCTCACTAAAGACTGAGATGTGTTTGTAAAGCATCTGGAGCACATGAATGTGTATTAAAAAAGTTACTCATCAGAAGCGAGAGAGGGAAACACACTGCTGTTGTCCATCTCGTCGTTTTCCTGTTTTTTTCTTTCGCGACCAAAATATATTCTGTTGGCAGCCCACTAGGCCCACCCACCAGGGGCCTGCACCATGAAATTAACATCTTTGTTATATAAAATAAAAAAGCATAATCAATATTAAAAACAGAAAAAAATGTATCAGTAGAAAGATGATTAAAAAAACTGCGGCAAGACCGCCACCATGTGCTTAAAATGCTGGCTATCTGAGTGGTGTTCAAAAACAAAAATAAAAAAAACAAAACAATGTGGACTTTATAGATAACTGGAAAAGTTTCTGGGGAAAACCTGGTCTTGCTAGGAGTGATGGCATCTATCCCCCACTCATTTCTAGAAATCTGGCCAAATTTATTAAGCCCACAAAATGTGACTATCTTAGTTCAAGACAAGCAAGCAGAGTTTCAGTCTTACACGCCTCTCTGCAGTTTCTCTCCTCCTGTCATCCCCCAAAACCCCATAACCCGTTCCCAGACAAACAAACCAAAAGCCAGAAATTATAATTTAAGCATAAAAACTCACAAAAAAAGTGCAATATGCAATCCTCAACTGCACCAAAGACTAAAACTATGAGGGGCCATTAGGGACATTATTACTGAAATGCTGAACCTGAAACGCCTTCCTCAGTAGTGTGTGTGAGTGTTTCAGTAATAATGGCCCCTCATATAAAACAGTTAAATGTAGATCATGAAACTTTAGGTCTCTCTCTTCTAAGTCCCTGTTAGTAAATGATTTAATACTTGTTGATTTATTCTGCCTTACAGAAACTTGGTTACAGCAAGATGAATATATTAGTTTAAATGAGGACTAGGAGGAGGAGTAGCAGCAATCTTCCATTCCAGCTTATTAATTAAGACCCAAAGACCCAGACAGAGTTTAAATTCATTTGAAAATCTGACTTTTAGCCTCGTCCACCCTATTGTCCACCTGGCCCTTACTCAGTAAAACACACACACACACACACACACACACACACACACACACACACACACACACACACACACACACACACACACACACACACACATGCACACACTCTGGTGGCCTCCCCTGTTTCTGAAGACATCTGCCACAAATTGTTAAAGTGGTATATATGAATGTATTTCTCTCCG
>JAMQGT020007572.1:0-19454 GCA_024447675.2 Pterophyllum scalare | reverse complement strand
ACAGCTGAAAACCACACAGAGAGAATCCACATTGAGAATAAAGCATCTAGTATTTTTGATGGTAAGCACAACCCAACTTAATAATGCTGTGAAAAATATAAAAAAACAATGTAATTTTACAGGTTAAGAAAGTCTTACAGACTAACGCTGCACAAGACTTCCCAGATGCAAATTAGCTTTAAGCTAACTCTGGTACAATGCATCAAATGTTAACATTTATGTTAATATTGTACATGGTCTCAGTAGATCACACACACATCCAAATTTAAAGGGTGCAGGAAAAACGAATCAATGAGAAACATAGAAGTCCGCACAACAGAGCACATCTGGAAAAATTTTTAATCTGAACAGAACTTAAAAAGTAATGTTTTGGGCCAACATGCTGGCCCAAAGTGTTACTTTTTAAGGTCTGTTCAGATTAATATTGTACATGATCCCTTTTTAAATAAATTAAGGTAAAGTAAACTTAACCATAAAATTCACAAATTTGACCCTACCCAGAAGAAGACGACTTTCATCCTGACTCAGAAAGACATCCAACATCCAAATTTGAATTATTGTATGACAAATTTTGTGAGTTCTCCAGAAAACCCAACATTAAGAAAGCTGAAGGATGAGATGATGTTTTAATTACAATGTGCCTGGCTACATCTGCCACAGCCCTGTCTTAAATACGCATTTGAGAATGTCAAAATGCTTCTTTAAAGTGACTAATCCTATAAGCCCTAAAATATATTTTTGGTGACAATGTAGGAAATCCTACACTGGAGACTTGTATTATATAATTTGTTGTTGATTAATGTTAATGACAGAGTAGAAACTGGTCCATGGTCCTTCTTTTGCTACTTAGAGAGGACAGTCTTTGTTTGAATGGCTACAACCGCTTGCTTGTCAGGAAATACACATGTGAACAAGTTTTTGAACCTGCAGAATGTGCAAAATTCAGTCTTGGATGCTCACCAGGTGTCTGTGAATGACCATCTGTAAAGTGGAACACAAAGATTAATATGTTAAACCTATGGAGTTTGCATCATGATTTGCATTTTTCAGCATTAATTAGAGAGAAAGAATGTCATGAAACGGGTCGTGAAGCAGGACTAAAGGCTCGGAAGTAAACACAAAACTCAACTTTATTGCTGGAAAACACAAGGAAACTGAACTGGGCAGGGCCAGCAGCAAAAACTAGTGAACATAATCATTAACGGAAAAAACACACAGCACTGAGACCAGGAGGTGAAAACACAGGAGTTAAATACACGAGGGCTGATGACAGAAGAAGGCACATATGAGAAACACAGGTGAACAACATAACACTAACAACACAAGGAACTGCAGGTCAAAACTAAATGCAACTAAGAACGCTGGGTCAAATGACCCAGGACCATGACAAAGAAAATACGTGCAAAGTTCCACTAGGACCGAGTCCCTTGTAGGTAATTATTTCTTCCAATTTCCAGAATTGCTGAACTGATTAGAAAACTTAGACCAGGTTGTAGTAATATTGACCAAGTCAAAAATGTCAATGTAAAAATGTATGTCTTTTTTTATTGACTTGCTAACCAAACTGCAAGTGAAAACAAAACTAAACAGCCAAAAATTAGGCATATCAAACAATTTCAAGTAATGCAGTTTGGATCACAGCAGGCTCCGATCAGTCTAGTAACCGATTTCCTTTATAAAATCAAAAGTAAAAATGCCTTCCACTAGTAGGTATTTGCTTCTTTGGCCACATCAGATTAATTTTTTAATCCACTTTAACCCTCCCATCTTGCCAGGAACTACAGGCAGGATGCCAAGTCAGTCACTTCACACTATCCAGATCAAATTTTTTAAATTTAAAGTCTTTAAAGAGCTACTTTCTACCTCTCATTAATGTTGAACTCTATCTACTTGTCATATCAGGTAGGTAACAAAAAAATGAGTGACCAATAAAAATCAAACCTTCTTACCTTTGCATAAGAGAATGATCATCACAGAGAAACAGCACACAAACTGTTGGAGAGCCATTTTAACTACACCTGCTTTATTTGGATTTCAGGTGTTAAATACTGAAAACCTGCTCAACCCCACCCACAGGCTGACATTTTCAAACTTGGCCTTCCGCTCACTGACCAGTGAACCAACACGAGCAACAACAACAAGACAACAAGTCAAAGGTTTGGATGACTGTGTTTAAGGACAGTGTACATAAACAGAATTTGCACACACAACAAATGCATTCAGAAATCTTGTGTGTGAGACCAAAAAGTCCTTTTAAGTCCAAATTCCTGAGGTAGAATCTTCCACAGGCACTTTCTCCACCTGGTGAATATAAAATCCTGTCTAGGTAACAATATGCACAATTTACAGCTAAGTCACTTTATCTAGAAGATAAAGGTAAGTGATGCTTTCATTTGGATATTTTCAGTCAAAACACTTTTTTAAGTGCTGAATATAAAAAAAATATTTAACCTCTTGAGACCTGAGCTCCCGTTTGCAATGCATTTTTAATTTCTCCTAGATATTTGTGATTAGATGGACCTGATATGTATATAAAATAAGCTTCCTCTTTAAAAAGGATGTTGTATTTTGTTACATGGTTTTTACATACTTTTGTGAAAAAAATATGTCTTCAGATGTGGACAATGTGATTATTTTATAGCGTAACACAACAAAAATGACATGACTTAACAAAGCATAAAACACTACTGAGCAGAATGAAGTATAAGGTGCAGCAAAGCCAAAATGTAATATCCCCATATGTGGACGCAGGGTCTCAGGAGCTTAATAATTTGCTGAATAGTAATGTAAAAAATGGTATTGTAGTTATATATAGTTACATGTAAAGTGAATCAGTGAGGAAAAGAGTCATAGAACACAGGACATGTGGAGGGTAGTGTGTATAGATATTTTCCTGTTTCACCTTTTTTTTCTTTTCATTAATTTTTTTTTTGTTATTTTGTCCTACCTTCAGCCTCACCACTCAAAATATAAAAAACATCTGTGTTTGGCTGTGCAAGGCCTCCACAATATGCAGTTTGTTGATTCAAATCCATCAGTATCTAAACCATAACAAGGAAGGAGCACTGCTCATGAACCAGCTATCCCAGGTATTTTTAGAGGTGTATTTATCAACAAATATTTTGAGCTTCATTAATTTGCATGCTTCTTCCTGGTATCCAAACAAAATACCAAAGCAAGATTATAACCTACAGTGTATCACAAGAGTACACCCCTCACATTTCTGCAGATATTTAAGTATATCTTTTCATGGGACAACACTGACAAAATGACACTTTGACACAATGAAAAGTAGTCTGTGTGCAGCTTATATAACAGTGTAAATTTATTCTTCCCTCAAAATAACTCAATATACAGACATTAATGTCTAAACCAGCGGCAACAAAAGTGAGTACACCCCTTAGTGAAAGTTCCTGAAGTGTCAATATTTTGTGTTGCCACCATTATTTTCCAGAACTGCCTTAACTCTCCTGGGCATGGAGTTTACCAGAGCTTCACAGGTTGCCACTGGAATGCTTTTCCACTCCTCCATGATGACATCACGGAGTTGGCGGATATTGGAGACTTTGCGCTCCTCCACCTTCCTCTTGAGGATGCCCCAAAGATGTTCTATTGGGTTTAGGTCTGGAGACATGCTTGAGACCATCTGAACCAAACAAATGAATCGTGGTCTCCTCAGACCATAGGACATGGTTCCAGTGATCCATGTCCTTTGTTGACATGTCTTCAGCAAACTGTTTGCGGGCTTTCTTGTGTACAGACTTCAGAAGAGTCTTCCTTCTGGGGTGACAGCCATGCAGACCAATTTGATGTAGTGTGCGGCGTATGGTCTGAGCACTGACAGGCTGACCCCTGACCTCTTCAGTCTCTGCAGCAATGCTGACAGCACTCCTGCGTCTATCTTTCAGAGACAGCATTTGGATGTGACGCTGAGCACGTGCACTCAGCTTCTTTGGACGACCAACGCGAGGTCTGCTCTGAGTGGACCCTGCTCTTTTAAAACGCTGGATGATCTTGGCCACTGTGCTGCAGCTCAGTTTCAGGGTGTTGGCAATCTTCTTGTAGCCTTGGCCGTCTTCATGTAGCGCAACAATTCATCTTTTAAGAGTTTTGCTCCTCCATCAGTGAGTTTGGAAATCTACCTTGCACTGTCTTGGTACATGTGGTGGTCCACTGTAATTTAATAAATGGACTCTGCATCATAATGTAGTGCACACTGGAACAAAATCAAATGTACACATGACCTGTGGCTGTTTGACCACCTTCATGCTTTGACATATTTATTGTATCTATTCTTCACAAGCTGGACTTGTCTTTGTCTTTACAACTGGAGAGGTGGGGGCATATAAAATAACACATTTTCAATTATGCTAATGAGTAATTATTATTGTAAATTTATAGAATAACTGAACTTCAACTAAACACAACACTTCGAAGAATATGTTAAAACATTTTTATTAAATTAATATGCACAATAATCTCAGTCTCACATTTTCTTCTTCTGAAACCTGTGATTCAAACAATACAAACTGTTTAACATGCTAAAATTAAATCCCCCTTCCAATTACTGCTGTTCCATTTAACTTCAGTATTTTAAGAAGAAGTAATCTTAAAATGCTACAGTACAAAATGTTGTTCATATATATATATATATATATATATATATATATTCCTTAGAAAACAGTCTGTTTTGATGACTTTTTCTGCCTTCCTGCAGAGCGTCATCTGTGGCCCGTGCACCCTTCTTCTACCCACATCTGCAAACCTCTGGAAAGGGAAGGAGGAAATTCTGTTTACTAAGATCAGCAGCAAACTTTAGAAATCAAGAATTGATAAATATTTGAAAGTGACTCTGTACTGTGATGCGTTTTAAAGCATTATGGACTGCAGGGTCAAACTTTTCGAATGATGCAATGAATGACAGACAGGTTAGGATTAATAGTTTGCCTCAGGAGTGTGGCTCCTGTTCTATCAGCTCATGACAGTGGGTGCACCATCACAACTTCTCGTTAGTGATTGTGATTGACTACCATTTGTAGTCAATCACAATCAGCCAGTACTACCCCTCAGCCTGCTGGTAGTAGAATCTTTAGGTGGTACAAATCCCCTGAAAGTACACATACTAGACACACAGTTACCAGGTCTTGGTAGATGTTAATGGGGTGCATATAAGCCTTGGTGACTTTATTCACCATATCAATTGATAAGCAAATGGCTAAATAAGAACCAGGAATAAGAAAATCTAAAATCATAAATGACTGAGAATACTGTAACTCTCTGTGATTGGCTTTAACTATTGTTGGACATTCTTTTGTGACAATAGGGGTTTCTGATTATATTCAACTAAACTCAATAACTTGCTAGTTTTTATCTGTTATATGTGTCGTGGTCCTTATGACCCAGCGTTTTTTGTTTGTGCTTAGTTTTTGAATTGTGCTTACCTTTTCTGGGTTTCTTTTGTTGTGCTATTGGTCATGTTTTGATTTCTAGTTTCCCTGTATTTCCCGATGTGCAATGTCTAGTCTGTGCCTCTGTTTCTTTGTCTGACTTCCTGTTTTTGGTCCCGGTGTGTTGCATTCTGTTTTGCTTCCCCTTTGTCATTAGTGTTGTTTGGTTCACCTGTGTTCCCAGCTGTTTCCACTCCCCTCATCAGCCCCCTTGTATTTCAGTCCTGTGTTACCTCTGCTTGTTGTTGCATCCTTGTTTCAGCATTGCTCTTGTCCTTTTCTCTTGCTGTGTGCGTCCTCTCCTGAACTCATGTTTTTGCCTTTGTTCCTGGAAGTTAAGTCAAGTTTCTTTTGTTATTCTGAAGTTGCTGCCACTGGTTCAGTCCAGTCCTGCCTTCTGTTTTGCACTCTCGCAAAAAAAAAGCTGAGTTTAAATTTAACTTCAACTTTGGGTGTCCTGCATTGGGGTCCTCTTCCTTTACTGCCACAGCATTACCTGTCAATATGCCATGGAAATAACACTGAAAGCTGAGTTACTAGAGTGTCTAATCAGATGAGCTATTACCTACACATCTAGAAAATTCTCAGACCTATTTTATCCAATCCAAAAGACTTTGACCTCAAGGTCAAATATGATTCTTTTTTTTTCTATCCATACCAAGAGAAAAAAGGGAAAAGGGAAAAAAAACAAATCAGTAATGTGGGAGCCCCCCCCCAATTTTCCCTGGAAAAATGGCATCCTGTGTACAACTAATGTGTTGCACTTAATTTAAATCAGTCACAGGGTCATTCATGACACAAACAAATAAACATCTGTTAGCTCCTTTTGTCATTATGTAACATACCCACAAGAAAGAGTTTCCTGATTCCAGCAGCAGCCATGTAATAATCAGGAAGTAACACTGCTCATGGGCAGAACTGGCCAGTCAAAATATTTTCAGTGGTGTGTTAAGCAGCAGGTTTGAATTTCATTCTTCTGTATGTTTTTTCCCCTGAAAAGCAAACAAAATACCAGAGAAAGCTTGGCACCTCTTTTTTCTATGTAAACATTTAAAATAAACAAGCAAACAAGCAAAACTACAGTTTGAAAAGAAATGTTAGCAGCATCGGTATGCTACAGGAAATGAAAAAGTTGCACAAAAAGTAAATGGACTGATACTTATTGCACCTTTCTACTCACTTTGAGCACTCAAAACAGTTTCTACCACTAACCTTATTCACACAGCACTTTTATCTATACCTAAGAGTGTTTTCTAACATTCACAACTCAAGGTTCAGTGTCCTGCCCAAGAACACTTTGACATGTAGACAGGAGGAGCTGGGGGATCGAGTCGCTGACCTTTGCTGAACAACCTACTCTTCCACCTGAGCGTTTAACTAGCCACTGTTCCACCATTATAAATGGAATCACGCTGTCTCAGGTCAGTTGACTGGAAAAGCTGGTAAGGAGCAGGACATACATATGGAGCACGGAGTCCAACTTGTCTGAGCTTTACCATCACAACCACATAGTATGACGTCTTGCCATCTCCTGCCAACTTAAATCTCTGGGCTGGAAGATCCTGCCTGCCCATTATGTTCATCACCAGGAATGCTTAAGCATATCCTGGTAGGATTTAAGACCAGGCAGATACACCTGGTGGCACAATCAGGTCTTAAGGTGCTTGACCAGTGAGCTTGAGAAACTGAGGGTAACCACTAATACCATGCTGTTTGACACCCAGACCAAATTCTCCCTGCTTACATTTTTTTGTCCAGGAGGGGAGAAACAGGCGGCAAGACCATCGCCTCTGTTATCTGCGTGTTTGTTTATTTGTAAAGGAAGACATCTGCAACACTTTAATTAAAAAAAATTAAGACATTTAATATATTAAAGAATCAGAAAATATCACACATGCACATGTGGGCTCAGGGAGTTCAGGGAGACACAGGCCCGAGTGTGGCTCTGGCTCCCTCCCCTCAGAGCACTGTCTCTAGCTAACCATGACATTTTTATACTGACACTATCTACAAGCAAAACAGATTCTGTGTGCTGTGGTTTGGTCTTCCTCATTGGTCCGTCCAGTGCTGGTTCTCATGACTCAGATTTCTTCTATCGGCGATTGTGTACAGGACTTCATCAATGATGTTTCCCTTAATCATTACAAAGTAGCTCTATCCAGAACATGGTGATGTTTTAATAATAATAATAATAATCATAATAATAATGCCTTAGACTTATGTAGTGCTTTTTAAGGTGCTTAAAGACGCTTTACAATTCCTATTCATTCGCACCTCAATCATACTTGGTGGTGGTAAGTTACTAATGTAGTCACAGCTGCCCTGGGGCAGTCTGACAGAAGCGTGGCTGCCAATTTGTGCGTACGGCCCCTCCGACCACCACCAACCACACAACCACATTCAGACGTAGGCAATGTGGGTTAAGTGTCTTGTCTAGGGACACAATGACAGCATGCACTCAGACAGGGACTAGAACCAGCAACCCTCCGGTTGCGAGGTGCGCCACTGCCACCCACAGTTTTAGTTGTACATACTGTGGCCGAACCTTCAAGGATATGATAAACTGAGACTGGGAAGATAGTCTGGCACTTTCTAATGTCTAATGTATTTATTTATTAAATTGTCTGTTGTTTGTTTTAGCCACTGTTTATTAATTAATTTCCTGGAGTTTACTTTTAAACATATGTCATTTTATTATTTGAATAAAAAGTAAACCCCTACACCTCCTCAAGCAAGCACACTGCATCACGCCAGCGACTGGGAAATGTGTGTAGACTTAAATCAGAGGCTGTCTTTTCCATCTGAGATTGCAGTAACCAATTTGCTGCCAGTTTGGTTCCTCTGATCAAAGTCCTGCCAGCACGCTTTCCTCATCGAACATGGGAGGATGCTGTGGAGGGTGCATTTGAATGAAAAAGGTTGCGCTATGCTGACCTGGTAGCTGATGCTCTGTCAAAAGGCTGGAAAGCCAATGCTTGCCCAGTTAAGGTGGGGTGCAGAAGCTTCATTGCAAGCTCTACTGTAAGGCTCCTCCGGGAAGTTGGGATTAGAGGACAGGCCCAAAGGAAACTGGTGAAAGAACTGGCAAGTGTGGCAGAAAGGAGTAATAACTGGCTGTTGTTGAAGAGGAAGGACCCCGTTTAGGCCTCCAGGTGACCACAGAGATGCCAAACATCTGGCACACACCTGGGACTGATCAACCTGTGGTGAGCCTGCCTCGGCAGAGGGTGTATTGTGCTAAAAGGCCGAAACACCTGATGAGGCTGTGGATCACAACTGATAATGTTCTGGGTTGTTTGCTCCATCTGGTGGTCACGAGAACATCCGTAGAGTGTTGAAGCTTCAGGGATTGAAACACCAAGTCCATTGTAAGAAACAACTGTATTTGGTTTCATATTTTGGGCTTAAACAAAAACATATTTCAGCTCTTTCTTGCTGAGAATAATTTAAGACAGAAACAAAGATATCAGAGAGAGAGCAACACATTACTCTCAGTCAACGTCATGATAACTGTTTTATTTATTGGCTTATTTTATCTAATAATTCCATGTTTCGTGTTATGTTTCTATAAAATAGATGTTCATAACAAGAATAATCTCACTGAAACATAGTGGCGTGTGCGTGTTACTGTACCACCAGCTGGAGCCAAAGTGAGGCTACAGAAGCAGTCTTCACAGGTGCGTGCATGTGCGTGTGTGTGTGTGAGTGTGAGCAGAAAATTATTGAGCATGTTACTCTGTTTCAGAAGAGCCACATTATTGACCTGCATCAAGCACAGAAAACAACTAAGAAGGTTGTTGAAATTACTAAAACTGGTTTCAGAACAGTCCGGTGCATTATTAAAACCTGGAAGGATAGTGTGGAACCATCATCTCCAAGAAAGAAATGTAGTCAGAAAAAAACTTAAGGGATTTTAAAATTTACTTTTGCTCAATTACTGCCTA
The DNA here is from genome assembly GCA_024447675.2 of Pterophyllum scalare. Classification (NCBI taxonomy): domain Eukaryota; kingdom Metazoa; phylum Chordata; class Actinopteri; order Cichliformes; family Cichlidae; genus Pterophyllum; species Pterophyllum scalare. Next base: position 10,063 of record JAMQGT020007572.1, on the reverse strand, counting down.
ACAGTGTCACCAAGAGGAAAAGAGGCAGCAAGTGGAAGTGAGCAGCTGTCCAATCTGCACACACAGCAGGATCAATAATATATAAATAAAATGAAAGCTCTTCAGAAGGTACTCCCTCCAAGGCAAAGTCAAATCACACCATTTATAATTACATGTAGTACACACTTAACACAGGAGAGCAGTATTCATATATTTAACAATATTGAATGAACAAAATATTGAAAAAGGAAAACTTGTCTTCAATTACTGTTGTAAAGACATGCTGCTAAAAAGAACCAAGCAAGCTTTTTTCATTCATATTGATTAAATAATTGGAAGCTTCTTCACCTAATATGCAGGTTTAGATTAAAATGGGCCACACAAGCACAATCACACATCAGGATTTAACATAAATGCAATTATTTTCAGTCACTTTTGAACTTTTCCACAAATGTTCTGAACTTTAGTTCTAACTTAAGGCCATCATCAAGTTAGAAATAGTCCTCTAGGACCTGCATCGTGGGATGCAAACTGCATGGAAATTAAATTTCCTTGAACTCAATTCAAAGTAGATGCTAAGTTTCAAATTTGATTGCTGGGACAAACAGAACTCACCCCTCTGGGACATTCATCACAAAAAAATAGCCCTGGAAATTTACACCTTTTATGATATTAAGCCTTGTTTATGTATGTATTGAAACAAATAGTGTAAATTATGGGGGACATTTCTCATGCTTTAGGCGATACAGCTTTTCTGGAGGTTTCTGCCAGCTCACATTTAGGTCATCAGATGCACCTCCCAGTATCTTTTTAACCTGTGCAACAGAAACGAGAATTTAATGGTTACACTGCAAATTATACACTCACAGAAACTGGGTACACCTGTTCAGCTACTTGTTAAAGCAAATATCTAATCGGCCAATCATATGGCAGCAACCCAGTGTGTTCAGGCAGATAGACATGATCAGGATGACCTACTGAAATTCAAACTGAGCATCAAAATGGGAAGAAAGGTGATTTACGTTACTTTAAACGTGGCATGGTTGTTACAGCCAATGTATGCAGAAGAGCATTTATAATGGGCTAGAGCAGCAGAAGACCACACTCCTGTTAGCTAATAACAGGAAACTGAGGCTACAGTTCACACTCACTCACCAAAATAGGAAAAAAAGGAAAAGGAAAAATCTTGCCTGGGCTGATGAGTCTCAAATTCTCATGACATTCAGATGGCAGGGTCAGAATTTTGTGTAAAACAAATGAAAGCATGGATCCATTCTGCCTTGTACCGAGGATTCAGGTCTGCTGCTGGTGGCGTAATGATGTGGGGGATATTTTTTTGGCACACTTTGGGCCCCTTGGTACCAACTGAGCATTTAAACAACACAGCCTATCTTTATGACCACAGTGTATCCATCTGCTGACGGCTGCTTCCAGCAGGATAATGCACCATGTCACAAAGCTAAGATCATCTTAAACTGGTTTCTGGAACATGACAATGAGTTCACTGTACTCAAATGGCCTCCACAGTCACGAAATCTCAATGCAACAGAGCACCTCTGGGATGTGATGGAACAGGAGATTCTCATCATGGACGTGTAGCCAGCAAATCTGCAGCAGCTGTGTGATGCTATCATGTCAATACAGACCAAAATCTTAGAGGAATGTTTAAAGCACCTTGTTGAATCTGTGCCATGAAGAACCAAGTACTAGCAAGGTGTACCCAATAAAGTGTCTGAGTGTAGAATGTCTTTAAAAATGTTTACACAAATGAGCCACAGGGTAAATTTGGCTGCATATACAGAACCAGTGAAAAGTTTGGACACACTCACCAATTCAAATGAATGGCAGAGTGCGTCCAAACTTTTGCCTGGTTCTGTTGAATGTAAGCTATTCACAGAGTGCCCACATGGATTTCTTGGAAACTGCAGTAAGGTACAGAAGTGATGTTCGTATTCATAGACTGTCTTAAAAACATCTGGAAGGCATTCTCGTTAAACAAACTTGACATTTTATGACTCTACACAAGTTACCGCTTTCAAGATGGACTCCCTCACAGCCGGGTCTGTCATGTCCACAGAGGAGCCGAGAGCAGCCAGATTCACATTCACCAAGAACTTCCTCCGAGGAGCTGGAGAGATCAAAAATTCCTTTTTATTTTTAGTTTGTCATCACCATTTTTGATTCTCACAGTGGTAATTATAATAGTTATAAGTAATATAATTAATTTGTCAATCTACTCCTTTTACACTTTTTTTAAGCTTTTTAAAAATTATTGTTTCTATTTATTTTTTTAATTTTATGTTTTTTGTACAACAATTGGCCCATTGTTGTTGCAAGAATTATAGAAAGTTGTGTGTGGTCATTGACATTGTGACATTTTACAGTGAGTGAACCCAAAGGGCCCTTTAAATTGTCTTTAACCCTCTGAAAACCATCATTAATTACATTAGAACCATACCCCTGTGTTAGGAGACAAGCAAAATGTGGCTTTATTGGAAAATGATCGCCTGATTTAGAAGAACAAATTTAAAAATTATAAAAAGGTTTAAAGGTTAAAGTAGGCTTTTTAAAATGATTAGTTATTTTTCAAATTAAATTGAATGAAATTATATTAAATAAGAAAACATAAAATGTCAATTTAAAGGCATAGTCCTGATGTACAACAAATATGCTGTGTATATATGTATGTACAGTACCAGTGAAAATTTTGGACACACTCTGCCATTCATTTGAATGGATGAGTGTGTTCAAAGTTCTTACTGGTACCTTTATATAGATAGAGAGTAAATGCACTGCTAAAAAATTTAAAGGAACACTTGGAAGACACACAAAAAAATCATGCTGGATATCTGTACTGATATGGACTCAGTAATGTATTAGGAACGAAGCATCACTACATCGTTTGATGGAAATGAAAAAATTTGAAAAAATTCAAAGATGCCCTGAAAGGCAAAGTAAAAAAAATATGCGGCAGGCTAGTCCATTTTGCCAAAATTACATTGCAACAACTCAAAATGGTGCTTTGTAGTTTGTATGGCCCCCACATGCTTGAATTAAGGTAAGGGAAGTGTGGGGTCAATGATATCAATTCCTTCATCCTCCTGTCTGCATACTAGTGACGGGAAGTTCGGCTCTTTTCAGTGAGCCGACTCTTTAGGCTCTTTTATTTTGCTTTGTGTTCCAGTAGGACGGGTTATAGTTGCAGTTCTGGGGAGGGCAGGATATGCCACAACAGTTGTTTGTTCGGGACCAGACTCACCAGGGTCATTAGACGGAGACCTACCTTGCCCTCTCTCCTCCAACTGCACCAAGTGATGGACAGTTCTTATATGTCGGTGCAGGTTTTTGGTGGAACCTGATTTCACTGTAATTTTCAATTTGCAATGACGGCACTCTGCTCTGCTATTTCCAATTTCCTTAAATTGCAGCCAAATGCTGCTTCTTTTATGAGCATTATTCAAATTCAGGTGTTTTAGCAGCCGCTGTTTGTACCTGGACTATGACCACACATGGTGAAACAATTATCTCCCCCTCTGCTTTAACTTAATGGTATAATCCCATGTCCCCCTGTGTGATTGGCTGCATGGTGTGCCCATCAGTTCTGCCCCTGTCCTCAGGTTTGTGAGCAGAGCTAATGAGAAACTGGGGAACCGGCTCTCATTCAACGGGAGTCGGCTCTTCTGATTCACTACCAAGCATCGGCTCTTAGAGCCGGCTCTTTTGCGAGCGACACATCACTGCTGCATACTCTCACCGCATTAGGCCGGGCATTGCCGTGCAACAGCAGTCACGCACCAGCACAGACCTGTGGAGGTCTGCGCATCCCTCCATTGAATGCACAGACTAGTCATGCTGAACGAGGTTACAGTCAGCATAACCATTCTCCAAAGCTTCTCCAAGTCTGTCACAAGTGCTCAGGGTGAGTCATCTGTGAGTACAGGTTCCACTAGAGGACGCTGGGCCCTCAGGACACACTCGTGAAGTCTGTTTCTGATTGTTTGGTCAGAAACATTCATGTGTGTAGCCTGTTGGAGGTCATTTTGTAGGGGCTCGGCGGTGCTCATCCTGCTCCTTTTTGCAAACTGATTAACAACCCCCTCTGCAACTTACCTGACCAGATCAATATCCCAGACTTGATGCTATACTCTGATTAAAAAGTGTTCCTTTAATTTTTTTTTGAGCAGTGTATGTATGTGTAAATATGTGTGTGTATTATATCTGTGTAGATTCTCAGTCATCCAGGTCATAGTAGTCTCTGGAGCAAAAAGGCGACTGGACGTCTGTTTGTTTCTTGAAGACGTTTCACCTCTCATCAGAAAGGCGTCTTTGGTTCTCAAAAAGACCCAGGTATTTAAACCACTGTGGGTGTAGTCCCCTGGAGGTAGTTATGACCCTCTATTATAATCACATGTGCCAAGGTGTGAAAGGAGGCGTGGGTCATTACAATCAGTGGTTTCAGATGAAACCAATATAGGGCTTTGCTCCGTTGTTTCATGTGACCTACCAATTTGCAATGTGACCTACCAATTTGCAATGTGACCTACCAATTTGCAATGACGGCACTCTGCTCTGCTAGGTCACTGGAACAAAGGTATGAATTTGTTTAGTTTGTGGTTTATGAGAGAAAAAGAAACCATTACCACTGTAGCAAATGAAGGGCTGCAGATCAGTATAGCTTCTTTGCACCAGCCCAAGAGGATTGCTGCTGATCTCAAGTGCGCCACAATCAAGGGGATCAGGTGACAGCAGCACCGAGAGTTCCCAGGGTATGAATGAAGGCTCGCTCCCATCAGACCACCTCCAAGACATCCTTGTCAGCCCAATCCACACCTGCTGGCCTGTCACCATTGCTTGCAGCAGACCGTTTTCGTTCTGGTTCCGCACTCGGGCCAGATCTGTGTGCTGACTCCTGCAGAAGGCCTGAGCAGCGAGCCAGTTCATGGGGTTGGAATTCAGGATAAACCTTTCAGAAATGTCAGTGGCAAGTGCTACAGAAACAAACAAACAAACAAACAAAATATGGACTGTATGCACAACTGTTCGTTTAGTCAGCATAATAATTACGATCTTTGGTAGGGATGCACAGTGTTAGAAAAAGGGTTTGGGTTCAGAGGTCAGATATGCTTAAACTGTCTATTGTGTTTCCAGAATATAAAATATAGGGAAAAAAATAGAAAAAGCTGTTGTATCATAATTCTCTATAATTTAATGTTTCATGTATAATCTTTATCTTTTTATATGTCAGCAATGAAGCTCTATAATTTATCTTTTTAAAAAGGGAAATTATATAATATAAACTGGTCTGTAATTCACTGCATTGTGTTTGTTAAAGTAGGTTTACAAGAATTTTATCTTAAACAAAATAAAGCTTTTTTTTTTATCAGCCCCCATCATCTGCCTGCTTCATTGTAACCAGCGTCCTACCTCCACCAAGATGATGGATGAATTTGCAAGTTTCACAAAAGTCAAAAACCAGCAGAAAAAAACAAAACAAAAACCAACAAGATCGCTAACAAGTGCCTGAAAAACATAAATACCTCGAGCCCGATAGCAATACTATCAAAGCTTGTTTATATCACTAAAAAAACATTTTTTTTGTTATCCACAAGTCAAAATATTGACTTACTAACTTGAACTTTCGAGAGAATATTTTGAATTATTGTTATTATTGTTAACAAATATGGTTTTAATGTCCTGAAACTGACATATCAAATAGGCTCCAGCAAGAACATGGATGGATGGCTGGAGGGCAGGATTTTGCTAAAGTTTCAAGCCTTTGGTCAACATTTCACAGTCATTAATTTAATTTCTTATTGTTATTTATTTATATTATGTGAACTTTATTCCTTTGTTTGTTTGTTGTTGTTTTGGAAAAGTTTCAATAACAGAAATCACATTACAAAATTTTCATTAATTTTTTTGTGTTCATTTTCTATTATTATTATTATTATTATTATTATTATTATTATTATTATTATCAGCATTATTATTTAGTTGATACTATCGCTAAGGCAGCATAACATTCATCATTTGTGCTAACTATTCAAAAATCACAGATTTGTAAAATGTTCAAACGCATGGCTGAGGCACAGATCCACAGGCCCCTTTTATATGAACATGCCAGTCAAGAAAGGCTGTTAGCAGCAAGACTTGTAATAAAGTTTTCACTCACTGCCAATCAAAAAGTAATATATATTTAATAATCTTACCATCATAGCAGAAGAAGCTCAAACTGCTGTTGCAGTTTGTAGCATACCATGTCCCTGTTGCTGACACACTCCCACAGGAATTAACACCGGGCTCGCCACTTGCCCAGTTCCAGTACGCAGGTTCTCCTTCTTGGTAATCATCATCTGCAGACCGTGACCAGCCCCAATCTCTGTACAAACCTATGTGCACATAAGGACCAGCAGATCCCGCCAGACCTGCTAAATCCTCCAGGTCATCCTCATCAGTAACTGTTGCCAAATCAATGTATTTCTCTCTACAGTACTGCTGGGCAGTGGTCCAGTCTTTGGTGTCACTGATGAAATGGTACAGAGGGGGATGAAACGAGAAGGAGAAATGGCACAGACCTGTGGATAATGCCAAAGATTACTTTCCTATTACAGCTTGTCTACATTCTAGGTCCCTCCTTTAACACCTCAGTACTTATTTAGATCATTGATCATTTAAAAGCATTTGGGAAAAAAAATGTACTAAACCTCATCACCTGAGAGTATAAAGATGGCAAACATCCTCTTCTCCATTTCTCTCTGGTTTCACAAAGACATGAAAATATGCTCTTAAAAACACAGAAAGATGGATTGTGTTCAAATTTCAGGACAAAAAAAAAAAGCCATCAATCACTCCTACCTTTAATGGAGACCGCTGTGATGTGAAAATCTGGGTGTAGTCTTCTTTTTTTCTACAAATTTAAAGCAGGCGGCCACCTAGATTTCCAAGTCTTATGTACTCAGATGGGGATGCAAAACCTACTTTTTGTTCCCTGCAAGATATATCTCAGTGAGCTGATGAGAAAAAAATTGTTTTGCATGTCCTTGACCTGCAGTTTACACACACTGCGGCACTGCAGAAATTCAAACTCAATCAAAAATTATGTTTAATGTTAAAGGTATATAAACCTGCAGAGAATTACCTTCTAACCCCGCAGCTTTTTCATTTCTGCTAAGAGTTTTAGTATCTTTCAGCTTGCTGTTTTGGTATTAGAGCAGGTCATTCTACATTTTGGTTCAGTTTAACCACTTTTGTCAACTCAAACTTAAAATCAATTCATTTCAGTTTTATTTATATAGTGCCAAATCACAGCAAACAGTCGCCTCAAGGCGCTTTATGTTGTAAGGTAAAGACCCTACAAGAAGGACAAAAGCTCAAACAAGAACAGCTGCTTAAATTGGCAACAAGGTAACTATCTAGTGGAGCCTTTAGCAGCAAAATATTTCATATTTTCCTTATAAGTGATTACATTTACATCCATCACGTAGTAATGAATGCCACTGAAATACTAAATGCTTTTGTGAGCAGTAAGTTTCCCATAACAAGCTTGCAAGATAAGAACGTTTGAATATTTTGCATTTGTTCCACACCTGCCAAGTAGCCATAAAAGCTGATTAAGCTGCAGAGACAACGACTTATTATACATCTGTCTTTTAAGCATATTTTCATATCTGAGGCAGGAGGACATAACTCAGAAGTTCTCTCCCTCTCACAGAGGGCAGATAGGTCCTCCTGCATCATGGTCTTTTCAAAGAGTTCTGTGAATGCAAAGCACATGTAAACAGTGAGAGTTCTGCTGGGGCTGATGCAAAAGTTTATTTAAAAAACAAATCGCCACGAAACACTGATCAAAACTGATAGTCACGTCATTTTCACATCTCTCTCTGTCTCTCTCTCTTTTTTATTTTTAGTTAACTAACAAGAAACATAGTAAATAAGCACCAGTAAAAATGCAGATGTTAAGCTTGAGTCAGACTCAGAGGTGTACATGTATTTGTCTGTATTATTGTAATGAATTTGTTAGCACCATTAAACATTAAACAAAGCTTCTATGCTGTCATGGACCAGGGTTAGTTCCCAAAAAATTACCACTGAAATCTTTTTGCATTCAGTCCAAAACGGTTTTACAATAAGTACTGCAAATAAATTAACAATAAGCACCACTGTAACCATTCACATCAATGGTAATGCAGTTAAATACAATTAGATTTATCTGTTAATCCAAATACCAAAAAAGCTTTAAAATTTAATTCCAGTTTGGTAAAAACAAAATTTCCCTTGCACCTTCAGAAAGCAGGTAAAGGCTATGCCTCGTGACTGACAGCTGTGATAATCAACGGCGCCTTGTTCTTTCCTTCGTCACAAACACCCGGGCTGAAGAAAGGGAAGATCCTCTCAGAGAATAACACCAGTAAAGGTGTAGATGTGAGATTTGGTCTCCACATCAAAGAATGACACTATGCCCTCCTCGTAATCCGTAAAGACTCCCACAGTCTCCGGCTTCTCCTTGAGAGAAAGACGGACTGAGGGGGAGTCCAGAGCTCGATATTCATTGCCGCTCCTCAAACGCACCGTCCAGTAGCCATTCTCTGGCTTGGAGGTGATCATACCCTTCCTGCTGACAGACCCTTTGACGACTCCCAGATCCCAGAAGGTCTTTTGCCCCACTGAGACCTGATTAACAACCAAACATAAGAATTAGTGAGACTTAAAACAGGTGTTTTGCATTTCTGGGATTTTTTAATAAAGTAGTCCACCTGAAAGTAGAACCTCCCCGAGATGTAGCCTTGCTTGGCCAGAACACAGATGACGGGGTCAAACCGTTGCGGGTTGTCCGGAACAATGTGCAGAAGCTCGCCACGGCCCGCTTGCTTCCCGTCAGCTGTCAAGAGGATGTTTGGATGGGCGGTGTCTGGGTCTAAAACCACGTCAACTAGAAGGTGAGATGAAAACACCTCCAGTTAATACAACATCTGCAACCAATCCCAGTTGGTTTGCATAGGGCAATAAAACTTTAACAGAAGTCTTTTCCTCCTGTGGTTCATAAGTTTCGTGCTATCTCTGACTTTTGAATCCTTAGTTAATATATTTTGAGTTTGTGTTTCTGTTTAGCTTTTCTGTATTCTAGTGTTAAAAGTTTATGACTTTTTGTTTTTTAGATTGAGTTTTGATTTTGATATCTTCTCATTTTTGCAATGCTGAACTTCAGTTTCTATTGTACTGATCTAGTTCTTTCTCCTGCTTAATTTGATAAACTTTTGGAAGCCTTTCAGTGTGGATACTGCTCAAGTTTTGAATCCTTTCATTCAGAGTTAGGTGGGATAAAAAGTGGATAACAATGTTAAGAAAATGGATGGATGGATGGATGGATCCTTTACAACTATACCTGTTTGTGAGTAATCCCTCATAAACAACACGTTTGCCTAAACTTTGACAGAAAGCAATACAATGCTATTTATTTATGCATTTGAATGTGTTCATACCTGCATATTTCTGCATCCTCTTCATCTCTGTCAGAAACATAATAAAATGATAAGCTTTGGTGTTTTCAGTAGGAGCCTCCACTCAAAAATAAAATCTTTTTTTGTCGTGATACTTGGTACTTATTGCTATGTTCATTTTACCTTCTTTCTTCAAACTGTCCATTTCATTCATCAGCATCTTTTCCACTTGAGACAACGCTCTCCTCACTGTCCCCACACATAGCTCAGGAGGTATGCTGATCTCCATCCACTCTTTGGTGGGTGGAGGTGATGTAATAGACGGAAAACACTTTACCAGCAGGAAAGAGAGTAAAGAAAATGTAATAACGCCAAATACTGTGAGTAATTTAGTATTTTTATACTAAACAGGAGAAAAGCTAAATGATACTCTGTAACTAAACCACACATATTCAATATTTCAAACACATAAAGATGAGATTTAAAAAAAAAAGAAAAAGAAAACAATGCTAACGATACAATCAATATCACTCTAACATAAAGCCCTGCATTATTTCACTAGTTTAACCTGTAGAAAGTGCAGGTGGTCCTCTAGTGTTCTTCAGCAGCAATACGTAACTGAACCAAAAGCAAGGGTTACAAATATA